>JARPMJ010000626.1:0-239523 GCA_033366665.1 Phoxinus dragarum | reverse complement strand
ATTTGTATATTATGTGAGAGTTTTTAAGAACTCTCAAACGGGGGACTGAAGGATAACAAATTTTAAGAATCTATTTTGTTTTAGGTATAAATGATGATTATTGAGTTTCCAGCAGTAGATCCTGCACAACTTGTAAATGAGTCATTGAGACTTTCACCTTTTGTCTTTAATGGCTCTAGGATGGCCCATGGAACCGGAGTTCCTGGCCAGAATCAGCATGTGAATAGTTATGCTGATTCCTAGCTCAGGACGTTGAAGCATCACGATGATTGGATTAGCAATACAATAGAGTGTTATATGCTGATTGGTTCTGGAGCAATCCAGATTCAATACAGGTTTTTCACTAGAGAGAATCAACTCCTCCCTGCTGTCGCTCCACCCCCCAGAAGTCCTCCACCTCTATGTAATCCCTCCCCCTTAGAAGGTATATAACTTCAATGTATACTGTTTAGATTTAGACTGTTTGAAAGAATTGCAGCCACGCGCAATAAAGAAGAACTTCTGCTTGAACGTGATCCAAACGTCTCCTGGTATTTGTTTAGAAGAAGGAAAAGTTTCCTACACTATACAAATCACAACATGTAAATAGGAAAATGTTTGCGTTATTTTGTCACTTATTTGGATTAGTATGCTAGCTGCAACCATTTACATCCAGTCTTTGTGCTAAGCTAGGCTAGCGGTGGGTGCGTCAAACAGACTTATAGCACGCACGGAGATGAAAAGAGGTATGTGTGGACTTATCTAACTCTGGGGGATAAGGTGAATAGCCTAAAGTCCCAAAAAGTCGGAGTGTTCCTTTAACCGTTCATATTATGCGCTCATCTGATTTTTTGTACATAGCATAGCCTATTTGTTAGGATTTTAGTATCATAATGATTAGGCTAATAAATGCATGCACAATTATCCGTGAACTTTTTTTTTTAACAAATGCCTTTCAACTTGTGTGTGCAAAATTCAGAATTAAATTAATGTGCAGAAATTTGTACAAATAGAGAGTAGGGCTATGTAGGCCTAGGCCTACTATACTGTTGTAGCCAATAAAAAAAGCGCGTTTCATATTTGTTAAAATATTATAATGTTTTTTTTTTTTTTTTTCCATTTATGTTGATTTATGAAAAGTGAACAGCACGACCCGAGTAAGATAGGATGCGCAATGTGAGACATGGAGCGGGTCAGACATGATTTTGACCGTTGAAGTTGTTATAGAAAGCCTTTCTTTAAAGTGAATTTCGTTTTGTATAAATTGTATCTTAATTTTTATAAATTTTTCATCAACCAATTGCCTGTATTTAATGAATAGGCCGACGAAACAAATATAACGGAGGCGCCCCCGCGGCGCTCACTTGCATTGCACGTGAACTAGAGCACATCCTAACTTAACAAAACTTAGTGTATGCCTCACACAGACATTGACAAATACATAAAAATACACAAAGCTTGAAATGTCTTTAAACTAAATAATTCAAAACGAAAAAAGAAAAAGGCTACTCTCTGATTATGTAATCCATTATTAGGCTTATTTATGTGCATTTCTCTCTATAAGCGCGTTCACCACGGAGATGACGATCGCCAACTTCATCTTTGCAGCCGAGTCGACACTTTTAGAGAAAACACTTGTTTATTAATAAAAATCAATACACGTGTCACCGGATTTACAGATGCACGCACACATATTATTTTGAAATAACGAGATATTGTGTTGAAATAACATTATTATTAATAATAGCCTACATCTTTTAGAATAGGCTAGGCCTATTTGATTGAATGCTGAATGTTGCGCTTGTTCAATTTAATAAAATTAAAACTTTAATTGTGATCATTAACATAACTGAATATTAAATATTTAGTGACCAAGTTTTGCGCAGCTCCCCCGTCAATGATCTAGCAGCACCCACTCAGCACATGCTGTCCCTGCAGAGACGTAGGCAGTGTAATTTTTTTTTTTGTTCCGTTTCCTCCAACCCCCGTTTTGAGTCGCCTCCCAACCGACCTCCCACCCTTTACAAATTAAGCACTGACTATTTCCTTTAATCTTCAAGTGCAACAGAGCAACTGTGTCTAAAGTGCTGGAAAAGAGAGAGTTAAAAGTTTCTGTTGCAAGTTCTTCTAAGATATCCGGGATACTGAGATGATGAAACTGATTAGGAAGATTATTGATAAAGCAATCTTTAGTGGCAGAAGTTATAAGTCTAACATAATTATAACACCAGAGTTGGCTTTGCAGCCTTGGTTAAATGTAATTGTTACATGATGTAAAAAATTACATGAGTTGAATATTGTATTCATGACAACAAATGAACATGCGTTTGTATTTAGGTTTGCTTGGAAAAAGCTGGCCCAAACCGAGGTAGTGTTTTATGTCTTCAATTATTGAAATAATTAAATGTTTAGTAATAAACTTTTATGACAGAAATATTTGCCTACTAGCCTACATGTAGCCTAAATAATTAAATTATTTCATTATCAACACTTTACTAGCCTAATGCTAATGTCTAGAATTAAGTGTGAATCTTCGTTTTAAGTCAGTCTCAAACTCAGCCTGTGGGGGGGTTGGGGGGTTCAGGAGGTGTTAAAGGATAATTCCGGTATTTAACACCTTGAGTCTATATTGTAGTTTGTTTTGGATGAACAAGAGTGGTGGACAACATTTTTTTGACTGGTTCCTCTCTCGAGTTTTTGACTATAAAAGAATTGGCCATGGACCCATTTAACATTGGAGTCAATGGCCATGTCTGGAAATGTCATTAAAACAACCTTTAACATTAGTTTTCAAAACTGTGCAACTCACCGAGTGATTAGTGATGTTTAGTTGATGTTCCAGAAACAAAAAGTGTTGCGAAATACAGTTTCTGTCGTGTTTTATTCGTCATTTTGTAAAATCCCATTGAATTCTGTTGAAGGACTGAGTGTTCGTTAATATAAATGCGCTACCGGAAACGGAAAAGGGGGCTGTTTACATTTGGTCGATGTAGTCTTTTTGCTCGCTTCCGTTTCTCATAAGGCTAGCGAGCAGAGCAACTGTGCTCCGGGGAGAGTAAGCGAAATAAACAAACAAAACCTTGAAAATATTGAAAGACGTGACCACTGACCAGTGCCATATGAAGTTGAACTCGACTGTGACCGTGAGTGTCCCGCGAGACATAAACATCGGTTATCGCCATCAAGTGGTCGAGAGTGTGCTAACGCTTCAGATTCAAATATTGAGCGGAAGTTACACAGTTGTGAAGTGTCTGAAAAAATTGTTCCACTATAGCAAAATAAACGGATTGGAATCATATATTGCGACGATATATTGTTTATAATCATCAACGAACACCACTAACCACTCGGTGAGTTTAAACAGTTTTGTAAACGAACATTATTGGCTGTTTTAATGACATTTTCGGACGTGCCCATTGACTCCAATGTTAAATGGGTCCATGGCCAATTCTTTTATAGTCAAAAACTCGAGAGGAACCATTGTCAAAAAATTTTTGTCCACCACTCTTGTTCATCCAAAACAAACTACAATATAGACTCAAGGTGTTAAATACCGGAATTATCCTTTGTAATGTTCTGTCTTTCATATGCAGAGTGAGCCTGATGACCAGGCAAAGGCAAAATACTTTTAAAGGGTAAGTTCGGTATTTTACACTTAAAGCCCCTGTTTACAGATCGTATCTGATGAAATATAACGATTAAGATTAAAATTTGGACACATGCTCCTGTCCCGAGAATTTTAGTTTTATTTAGCTTTCCCCCCCCCCACCCCCACAATGGTTGTCTATGTGCACTGGCAGATTCCCTTCCTAAAACACATTAAACTTTCGTTTACAAAGACGTGAAACTCACCGAGTGGTCAGGGGTGTTCACTGGTGTGTGCACTCAAAAATCGCTGAAAAAGATGCTTTCCAACAGGTTTTATCGTAGTTTTTGTCCAACTCCATTGATTGTATTGAATGTGCTGTGTGAGGTACGTTATTCCTCCGCCGCTTCTTCTTCTGCTTCTTCTGTGTATTAAATGAAATGCCAGCGGTTTGCTTGCAATCGGCAAAGGTGCATTATCGCCACCAACTGGTGTCTATTATTCAAGCTCTCAACGGAAGAATCTGGGTGTGACGCGTTTGGCAAAATAGGTCCACAAACGCTAAATAAAACTAAAATTCCTCGGGACAGGGAGCATGTGTCCAAAGGTTTAATCTTAACCGTTCTATTTCATCAGATACGATCTGTAAACAGGGCTTTAAGTGTAAAATACCGAACTTGTCCTTTAAAGATAAATCTCTCGATGTGTCCAAATGTAGGCCCTTAAATTATAAATATTGTAGTTTTATGTATTGTATTTAAAGGGGTTTCACACACAATTTCAGTTGAAGTGTTCAATCTATTTGTTTCACAACTGGTTTTTGTAGAGTTTTAAAATGTTTGAGCAGTGTGTTTGTCAACAATCTGGCATTATCTAAACATGAACTATCGACAAAAACACGTTCTTGCCAACTAAACGAATGCAAGTGAGCAGCAGATACAGAGCTCTTTTATTCACGATCAACCCTCGTTTTATTGTACGGTGAATTCAACCAGGCATTCTTTTTCTTTGAAGCAATCATTTGTTAGTTTTCTTTTCCGTGATTTGTATGGATGACACGCAGCGACATATACAGTATTATCAGCTGTATGATGTGTTTTAAATCTGTAATGTTTCATTTCGAGAGAGACCCAACGCGTGCAGTGCCGTGCAGGGAGACTAAATAAACTAAAATAAAAGAGATCCAGCGCGAGAGAGAGGCAAAGAAAAACGCATGATCTTAATTGATGTTGCTTTGAACTATTTTCGTTTTGTAGACTAGCCTACTGTTTTAATTGTTTATTTAGCTGCAATTTCTTTGGCAATACAAATTTAAAAATGTCACAAGAATAAAATTCAGGCTGAGATTCAATCTCGCATCGCTTGAAGCTCCGTGATGCTGGTGCTGTTGCGTTGTCCACAGAGCTATCGTCGGACCGCTGTTAAGATCACGTCTTATGCTCTTGCAAAGCCTCATTGATGTAGCCTAATATTTTTCTATTGCAATGTTTTGTGTTGAAATGTTTTCATTATTTATTAAATGTATTAAATTTAATTTCAGTATTGTGATTATATGAATTAATTTAACTAGGCCTACATGTTTCACTTGCATTGATCTGTTACCACATTTCAATCACTCTCAATGAGCCGCGGCGCGGCAGAAGATTACGCAATAGAGAGAATAAACTGAGACTTTTCAAAGTCTGCGATTGTAGCGCCTCTTAGTGGTCAAAGGGAGCAAATACACACCCCGCAGCGGCGGTAAAAGTATTATTCTGGTTGATTACCAACTGTAGGCAGTCCTCTGAAAATATGTTTTATGATAATCTTCTCTAACATTATCATGTATTCATAAAAGCTGTATTCTGCGGTTTTTTGTGGTTCCTTGCAAACACATCAACAAATATATCAAGATTCAAATTATTTAAAGAACACTCCCGACCTTTTTGGGACTTTAGCCTATTCACCTTATCCCCCAGAGTTAGATAAGTCCATACATACCTTTTTCATCTCCGTGCGTGCTGTAAGTCTGTTTGACGCACCCCCCCGCTAGCCTAGCTTAGCACAAAGACTGGATGTAAATGGTTGCAGCTAGCATACTAATCCAAATAAGTGACCAAAATAACGCAAACATTTTTCCTATTTACATGTTGATTTGTATAGTCACAGATTGTACAAAAAACAAAGTCCACATGAGACACAGACATATTTTAACTGTATAAATACTGGGAACTATATTATCTGAAGGCGAAGCACTGCTACTTGGGCGGAGTGATAACCGCAGCACCTGAGATGTCACGTCTCAGGTGCTGCGGTTATCACTCCGCCCAAGTAGCAGTGCTTCGCCTTCAGAATAGTTCCCAGGATTTATACGGTTAAAATATGTCTGTGTCTCATGTGACTTTGTTTTTTTGTACACTCTGTGACTATACAAATCACAACATGTAAATAGGAAAATGTTTGCGTTATTTTGGTCACTTATTTGGATTAGTATGCTAGCTGCAACCATTTACATCCAGTCTTTGTGCTAAGCTAGGCTAGCGGGGGGTGCGTCAAACAGACTTATAGCACGCACGGAGATGAAAAAGGTATGTATGGACTTATCTAACTCTGGGGGATAAGGTGAATAGGCTAAAGTCCCAAAAAGTCGGAGTGTTCCTTTAACTGAATTTTCAATTTTGATAAGGTTATTCCTTTAAATCTAAATTCTGGACTTATAAAACCTCATTCATTGAGTGATTGACAAATCATTTGTAATTAATAAAAGACTTTGCACAGTCGAGTCTGCTTCATATCACCTACTAAAAAGGCAAGAAATTAATGTAGGGCAAAACTAGACGATATAAATTAAATATTGAAATCTAAATTTCTTTAATGTGTACATCTGTTCTCTGGTAGCTGCTGACTCTTTGCTAAGTTTGCATAGTCATGATGATTACTTGATATGTAGTTTTGTAAAGTCTAATATAAGCAACAGCGGGACACTTGGATAGTTTAATATTATTTCTCACTTCGTGAACATGACTGAAAGTAAATATTTTCGTTACTTGTATCTTTTTTTTTTTTGGTGTAGCTCGCCTCTGATGAACATGTGAAGCTCCTTCTCGACTAAAGTGCGCAATCTCGCTTTGAGTAATTTCTTCTTGACATAAAAGTTTTATTTCCCATTACTGTCACCCACAGGACAAATTGTGGATTGCACCAACGTCCAAATTTAGGGGGGGCCAAGCATGTTGACACGGGGACACTATTTTTATTTTATTTTACTCACCAGATCCAACAAACATTTCAACATTCAGGAGGTGGCCTACCTCAGTTGAAAGCCCACTCACCACGACAATATGCCGGCCATGAGTGGGGACACAAGACACACTTGACAAACAGACAAATGCAGACGGGACAAAACACAGATAAACCGATAAAGAAATTGAAAGTCTTAACTATAAAACAAAAAATATAAACAATATAACAAAAATATAACATTTACATAGACGTAACATTAAATTTAACTTTTATTTATGAACATACACTCTTAGAAGAAAAGGTTCTATATAGAACCTTAAAAGGTTCTATAGGCCCTTCGTATTTGGAACCCCCTAAAAGGTTCTATACAGAACCCTTTTTAAAGGTTCAATCAAAAGGGGTTCATTTAGGGGTTCATTCATTAATTTTGTTTTGTCAAATAATAGCCTAAAGAACCTTTGTGCCAAAAGGGTTCTTTCTTGTCATTATAGAACCTTTTTAGCATATAAGGTTCTTTGGAGTTGAGTAAAGAACCCTATGGTACTATATAGAACCCCAATTGAACCCCTTTTTTTCTAAGAGTGTAGAACCTTTTAGGGGTTCCAAATACGTAGCGCCTATAGAACCTTTTAAGGTGTAGCCAAGTATAAACTGTAGGAACTGATAGTTTACAAAGCTCATAATGTACTCTAAACTTGAAACTCTTGAGTACAAACAGTATTTAGAAAAACACTGGATTAACTTATAGGATGATTGCAATTTTAAACTTTACCATAGTATATAATTACATTAAACCCAATGTCAGGCAGTTCAGGGGAGCATACAAACGCCTACTTGTGTGAGGCACCAAGTGAAAACAGGCACAAGCAACTGTTTGCTTCGAGACAACACTTACATTCTCAACTCAACACCTGTAAATGTGTCCCGCAGAATGGAAGTGCAGTTGGTGGAAGTGGGGTGTGCCTGAAGATGACACCATTCCTGACCTCCCAGATGTATGCAGCCTTTCTGAATACAAAGAGGCAGCGATCAGCTACATCACAGGATTTGTGGTTAAGAAGATGAAAGAGAAAATCACCTGCTTGCCTTGCTCACAGGCATTAACAACAGATGTTGCTGCACATGATTTCATTCATCTAAATGACCGAGGCGGTCTGCAGAAACCATCACCAGGCATGACCACCAGAGAAATACATTCAGAGGAGGATCAAAACAAATGGAGGTGAGCTTTCCTGTGGACGTGGAGTCACATTGACCAGTGTCAATCAGGTTCCTGCAGATTGTGCCCGATAAAGATCATGTGTTGAAGTGAATCACATTCATGTTCTGATGGCCTCCTTGTGGTATTGCAAAGTCAGATTTAACCACAGCTAGTGATGATTTCAGTCCCATTCACACCATAAGCACGCAATCATGGTAATGACACAACTAGTTATTTATTTATTAGAATATACATGTTTTCACATAGGTTATTATTAATAATGAAATAAATTAATTAAATAATTATTAATAATGCAATTAAATCAGAAAGATGGATTAGTTAGAAAAAGAAAGAAAGAAAAGAAAGATGGATTAGTTAGAAAGAAAGATTAGTTAGTTAGAAAGAAAGATGGATTAGTTAGAAAGATAGATGGATTAGTTAGAAAGAAAGAAAGATGGATTAGTTAGAAAGAAAGATAGATGATTAGTTAGAAAGAAAGAAAGATGGATTAGTTAGAAAGAAAGAAAGATGGATTAGTTAGAAAGAAAGAAAGAAAGAAAAGAAAGAGATTAGTTAGAAAGAAAGAAAGATGGATTTAGAAAGAAAGAAAGATGGATTAGTTAGAAAGAAAGAAAGAAAAGAAAAAGAGATTAGTTAGAAAGAAAGATGGATTTAGAAAGAAAGAAAGATGGATTAGTTAGAAAGAAAAGAAAGATGGATTAGTTAGAAAGAAAAGAAAAATGGATTAGTTAAAGAGAAAGAAAGAAAGATGGATTAGTTAGTTAGAAAGAAAGATTAGTTAGTAAGAAAGAAAGAAACGAAGAAAGAAAATAAATAAAGATTGATTAGTTAGAAAGAAAGAAAGAAAGAAAGAAAAGAAAGATGGATTAGTTAGAAAGAACGAAAGATAGATTAGTTAGACAGAAAGAAAGATGGATTAGTTAGAAAGAAAGAAAGATGGATTAGTTAGAAAGAAAGAAAGATGGATTAGTTGGATGGAAAGAAAGAAAGATTAGTTAGTTAGAAAGAAAGAAAGATGGATTAGTTAAAAAGAAAGATGGATTAGTTAGAAAGAAAGATGGATTAGTTAGAAAGAAAGATGGATTAGTTAGAAAGAAAGAAAGAAAGAAAGAAAAGAAAGAGATTAGTTAGAAAGAAAGATAGATGGATTAGTTGGAAAGAAAGAAAGATGGATTAGTTAGAAAGAAAGAAAAGAAGAGAAAGAAAGGAAAAGAAAGATGGATTAGTTAGAGAGAAAGAAAGATGGATTAGTTAGAGAGAAAGAAAGATGGATTAGTTAGAGAGAAAGAAAGATGATTAGTTAGAGAGAAAGAAAGATGGATTAGTTAGAAAGAAAGAAAGATGGATTAGTTAGATGGAAAGAAAGATGGATTAGTTAGAAAGAAGATGGATTAGTTAGAAAGAAAGATGGATTAGTTAGTTAGAAAGATGGATTAGTTAGAAAGAAAGAAGAAAGAGAATGAGATTAGTTAGAAAGAAGATTAGATGGATTAGTTGGAAAGAAAGAAAGATGGATTAGTTAGAAAGAAGAAGAAAGAAAGAAATAGAATCTATTGGCGAATAGATCAACTGACACTGCACTGATTCAAATTCTACAACACTGGCATGAAGCACTCAACAGCAATCCTAAATTGGACATTCAATGCTGTTTTTGTTGATTTTACTCGAGCTTTTGACACAGTTGATCATTGTCAACTGCTTTATGCATTAGGTGACATGAATGTCAGACGTCCCGCTTTGGCTCAGTGTAAGGAGCTATCTGAGTAATAGAGAGCAAAAGGTGAAGTGGGGCTCCTGTGTGTGTCTAACTCCTATCCAATTTCAGCCGGTGTTCCGCAGGGGGGACTTCTATCCCCCTCTGCTTTTTGTCATCACCATAAACAGCTTGGATTCCCGCCCTGCCTCCTTCAGTAATTCCGGTGAAATATGCAGATGACCTAACAATCACTGAACTTTTAATGGGATCCTTACCAGGGTTAACACAGAAGGCCTTGGATTCAGTGGCGGAATGGGGACACGAAATTTTTCATTGGCAATGAATGGAGGTAAGACAGTGGACATGGTCATTAGCGCCAGGAAAGACGAAAACATTCCACTGCCCTTCCTCTCCTGTAATATCAGGACATGTAATTAGCAGAGTTTCCACCTTTAAACTGCTTGGAGTTCAAATTTCTTCTGATCTGTAGTGGGGGGGCACACATTAAGTACATGATTTCGAAGGTGCGCCCTAGAATCCACTATCTCTGTGTTGCTAAAAATGCAGGTCTCCCATGTGATGTTTTAATGAAAATATATTTGACATTTATACGGCCAGTTCTTGAGTACGCTAGTCCAGTATGGGGTGGGCTACCCAAAGGTCTCTCTGATGAGTTAGAGAGGGTCCAAAAACGTTGCTGTCGGATAATAGGTATTCCAACTTCTTCTCTCCCATCACTGAGTGAGAAGTGCGACGAGGCCACTATACGTACCTTTACAAAACTACTCAAGGACAGTTCATCACCACTGCATTGTTTGTTGTGCCCAGGAGTAAATCAAAAAGACATGAACTTTCTTTTATTCCACATGCTCTTAAACTGTTTTATAAATAACTTACAGATTCTCTTTGTATGAAGCCTGATGTATTTCTGGTTTTTCTATGCACCTGTTTTGCTCCTCCTGATTGTTACTTCTATTTTAATTTTTACATTTTGAATTAGGTACATAAGGTTGTTCTGAGTATGTGTTCTGTTTGATACATTTCAGGGTTTTGTCCTTCAATATCCTGCCTTGTCCAAACTTTTAAATAAACTAAACTAAACTAGAAAAGAAAGATGGATTAGTTAGAGAGAAAGAAAGAAAGATTAGTTAGTTAGAAAGAAAGATAGATGGATTAGTTAGAAAGATTAGTTAGTAAGAAAGAAAATAAAGAAAGATGGATTAGTTAGAGAGAAACAAAGATAGATGGATTAGTTAGAAAGAAAGATTAGTTAGTTAGTTAGAAAGAAAGATAGATGGATTAGTTAGAAAGAAAGATTAGTTAGTAAGAAAAGAAAGAAAGAAAATAAAGAAAGATGGAGTAGTTAGAAAGAAAGAAAGATTAGTTAGTTAGAAAGAAAGAAAGATAGATGGATTAGTTAGAAAGAAAGATTAGTTAGAAAGAAAGAAAGAAAGAAAGAAAAGAAGATGGATTAGTTAGAAAGAAAGAAAGAAAGAAAAGAAAGATGGATTAGTTAGAAAGGCACGTGGCATGCATCCAAGAACACATGTACTTTATGTGCAGGGTCCTCAGGATGCAAGAAGTAGGGCTTCATGTTGTTGATATTTAGGTCAGCGCCAAGTTCCCTTATCATGCTCAAGTTGCTTGTGGGGGCATCACACATAAGTGAGACAACTTTAACAACTTTAACACCAACCTCATGAAGCCTGCTAAGGGTGCGGGGAGAGAGTGTATAGATGGGAGGTTAGGAGTGCCGTCGCTAGTCCCCGGCTGGACTTTGCCCCTTTGAAACGGACTTACGGTGGGATTTCCCCTTTTGTGACTGAGACTGTCAGACATCAACATAAGTGCTGAAGTGAAGACACACCCGCGACGCCGCCGCTCTCATTGCCCTTCACGGAAAGGTGTGGAATAAAATAAAAAGGTGAGAAACGGACCTCGGGTCGGGCTTAAAATATAACCGTAATGTTCGGGTCGGGTCAGGTTAAATTATTTCGGGTACGGGCCGGGTTCGGGCTTAAGTTTTAAGCCTGTGCAGACCTCACTGCCATAGGCGCATCGTTTCACTATCTTGCTGAAATCGCAATGTTTGACGGAGGTCCTTCTCCTTAGTTACAGTTGCTGAGCTAGGATTGGACGAGAACCGTCCGGGTTTTGCGAACGGTCAAACTGGGAGGGGCAACGTTAAGTTAAGCGAGTTAAGTGGTTTTTATAAGATAGTTTTTAAATTAAACTGATGTATTAAATAAAGCTGTGTTTCGTAATAATAGAGGGTGATAGTAAGGGTGGGGTGTAACAAAAACCGGGAAGGTAGGGAACAGTCATAGGTACCGTTTTTACACATGCATGAATTTGACGTTTTAAATGAGTTTGAAGTGCCACTGTAATTGATCCGAGGGGTTTGTCACCAATGAAGTGAGTGAATTTGCTTTATGCCCAGCTGCACTACTTCCTGAACTTCAGCCAGCTCCTTTGTTTCCTGTCTGCCATTATTGGACAAACTGATTAATCCAGGTGTGTCTGATTATTGTTATTTAGGTCAGGCACACCTGGATTAATCAGTTTGTCCAATAATGGCAGACAGGAAACAAAGGAAGTTCAGGAAGTAGTGCAGCTGGGCATAAAGCCAATTCACATAGTGCTCTGTGTAGTTCTATGGCTTTCCAGGTTGTGTTTAGCATGTCCTTGTAGTCCCCCTCTGTTAATAAAACTGTATTTTGATTGAAGTTGTGGTGGTGTGTTGTCCTCTGTTGCCAGACCATACTGGCTAAAATAATTAAAGGTGGTGGCAGCAGCCTATTAAGAAAAGCAAATATTACAGTACTATTGTTCCAACATTCACCAGTATCCTGAATATTGTAGCATTTAATTTCACCTTTTCCTCTCTTCACTTAACTATATGTTTTCACTTTATTATTGTACACACATTTGTTAACAGCACGCTGCCAGCAAGCTACTGTAAGTTCTTTAGTACAAAGCTTATGCCGGTCTCAAGCTGGTCAAAAAAAAGAAAAAAGAAAAAAAAGCAGATTTAGGTAGGCAGATTTTTACACTTGAAGTCATTCTCTTCAAAGTGAGCCCTGCAAAGATGAGATGATGTTGTTGGTTTCCAGTCCTTCCGTCTCATGTTCACCAACCATTGTTTAAGTCTTACTGCTTCATGCTTACCTAAAGGAAAACTGCGAAAATATGTTGTTGTTTTTTTTACTAATGTTTTAATTAGCAGAAGTGTGACAATCTAAGATTTGATAATTTGTAAATATACGAATGATTTTTAAGGTTAAGGTTTATTCAAGTAAAGTACAATTAGGTTAGCAAATGATGTAAAGACACAGCAGTAAGCAGAAAAAAATACATATGTTTAAAGGGTATTTACGTAACACATGGAATTAAAAAAAAAAAAAGATTTTATCACCTTACATCTAATCATTAAAAGCAATTGTATCTGAAAAAGGGACTGATAATAAAAAGTAGATTTCTTGCCAACTCGGGTGTATTTAAATTGAAATGTTATGATTTTATTGTTTATCAATACTGTTATCTCTACTCTTATGTTTATTCTGTTAATTCAGAATATTATTATTATTTTGAATATACATAAATGTTTCTCAAGCAGCAATAATAATGTTTATAACAGCAAAATCACTAACCTTATATTAACTCTATTGTTTAATGATATCATCAGATTAGTGCATCACTTATGCAAGGTATTCATTTGTTACATTTTTTATTATGTACATTTTTTTTTTTTTATTAGGCTTGTTCAACTTGAACCGGCGCTGCACAGGCCGATCTGTTTGTGACATCAAAGTACAGCGGTGGGTACAGTTACACTCACAGAACACTGCACTTATTCGCAATCACAAAAGTGTATTATTTGCTCGTGCTTTAAAGCTGTGCCGAATAACTTAAAGGCAAATTTTTTGCATTGTGCTTGTATTTTCTGTTTTAGACGCTCTTACGGCAGATGGGGACAGCCGGCGTCACCCAATACTGGCTGTGCAAAAGTGGCTGTGCTGCGCAAGACCGAGCAGGAGGGACTGGACGACACCATTCAGACGTCAGAGGACCATGAACTGTAAATTGGCTAAAGAGGACAAATAATGAAATAAGGCTAATAAAATGAATTTGTTTTTACCTTAAATGTTGTGGTGTGGTCAGTGTTTTAGGCTAGGCTATAGGCAGCTTTCAAATGTTTCCTCACTTTTTAACATCCTGGTTGTAGATAAAGCAGGATATTCATTATAGGCTATTTCATTTAGGGCATTATTTTCGTATGCCTAGCAATCATTTAATATGGCTTAATAACCATTGAAATTCCATTGAAATCACATTGATCCTTAGTTCAGTTGAAATTTCAACATTGTTTCAATATTCCTGATAATAGAAATACCATTGAAATTACGTTGATCTATGGACGGGATTTCAATGTTGTTTCAATATTAAAAAAGGGTGCAAAATGATGTAGAATCAACATCAGAGTTTGACGTTGATTCAATGACTTAACGTTGACAACAGAATGTTGATTTAACATAGTTTCAATGACTGTTTGCTATCTGGGCCACCTTTCAATTTCGCTAGTTGAGTGAGCTGGTCGAGGGAAAGAAACATCTGAAAATGGCTGCAAAAGAAAAAAAAACTTAAAGGATGATTAAATGTAATTCCTGTGGTCATAACCATACACAACCAATCGACTTAACCCTTTTGAATAAGTAAGGTGGGGGTGGTGTTTTTTGAGATCTGTAATTTAAAGCTGCAGTCGGCAAGTCTGGCAGATTGAGGGGACTTAGCCAAAATATTGAATGTTTACAACTCTCATGCCCCTCCCTCACTCGTCAGTGCGTGTGCACTTTTTCTCTCCGCCATCACGCTTCGTACAATCCAGCACATCTGCGACCTTCAGGCGTGTGCATGTGATATTGTAACGTGCGCGAGGGGGGAGGGGGGATCTGTGGCGTGTGCATGAACTGTGATTGACAGTCAGATCTCACACAGCCCTGCGCTGACTGGACCAGAAGAACCAGGAGCGAAGGATTTTTGCAAAACAAATAACAGGCTCCAGGTGGAGGTAGAAGCGCAGGTTTTTTTTTCTAAACTGGCTGATTTATGTTGTTCTGTCGGAGCATAGTGTCGGTTTCAGTGAATTTGATCAAACAAATCTTGCCGGCTTCAGCTTTAAGTAAAAATGCCCTTGTACTATATAAAGAATACTAATGCATACATAGTTTTCATTTTTATTGGACTATTAGGGTCATTCTATGGAAATGTAAATTTTTCTGTCCCTAGCCTTTACAGAAATATTACACTAAAAAAACACTTTAGAATTACAATTTCTTTACATTTTAAAATAAAACAATATGTTATTTGAACAATTACACCTTCTTGACCCATCAAGTGGCATTATTAAATTTTTTAGTAATTATAGAATTCCAAGCGCCGCAGAAGTGCTCGTCCCCACAGTCATGCACAGAGGGACAATGCTTTATTTTGAGGTCAATAACATGTTTTTACACCATTTAAAATACAATAAAGTACACATAACTATCTAATATATTATGTAAATGACATAAAAAAACAAAATGCAGAATAAATATTATAAAATGTATAATGAAAGTAGTGGTCCCCTGGAGTTGTGTCACTGGTGTTACCGTTAAATGAAAATCTCTTATTTTGAAATAAAAATCACACTGATGACATCACTTGACTTCCTTCTTCCAGTTTCCTGAATAACTATGAAGTAAATAGTACGATAGTAAATAGGCCCATAGTACAGATGGTACTCAACCAGAATGCCTATAACCGCCGCGACAGGCACCGCGGCAAAACTACCGCGGTAAAAATAATCCAGTCGCATTTCAAAGTCATTCGCGAAATGACCGCCAGGTGGCGCAGAGGGACATTGTGCAAAACAGCAGCTATTGCCGTATTTTGAAATGTAAGCGGGTTAATGTCAATTAACAGATGAAATAGGCTACTATAGAACATTGTTTAGGACAGAAAAATAGAATCATAATTTAAAAATAGAGACGAGAACAATATAGCCTTTATTTCATATTGTAGCCTAGACGTCGGTGGGCGACATAAGCCTATTGCCCGTTGGGAGCAGCGTGATAAAATAATAATAATAACAAAAATAACGAACAAAAATAAATTGGGTGCAAAGAAGCTGATTATTTGTTTACTACTCTATTGAGGAATGAGACGGATGATGAGCGCTTCTCTGGAACAGATTGGATAAACAGGGCATTTCTAAATGAGTAAATTCATGGCCGAGTGGTAGAACTCACGTATTGGTCATTTGAATGACGCGGGTTCGAATCCTGTACAAACAAAGATTATTGTACATTTTATATTAGCCTATTAATGCATGTCATAGCCTATTATTAATACAGACAATCAAACAAACCAAAAATTTTTTTATACAGGATAGCCTTTTTTTGGGTTCCTATAAAGAGTTTGTAAAACATGGTTTTAAGCAAGGTGCGATTTGCCAGGGGGGACGGGGATTTCCTTCTGGTCTAAACATCCCTGCTTCTGCTGAATTATTTTAATCCCCCCTCCCTCCACAGTAATCAATGCTATAAATTACTTCACCAATAGACCATTTAAAATATATAATGTAAAGATATGCAACAGGCACGTTTAAACGACAAACAATAAAATCAGAACCAGTTTCAGTTCATGGTTCCAGTGCCTTAATGCATGCACGGCTTTCAAAATGTCACAAAGCGTTTTGAGATTATTTTGAATGAAATATTGAAGTTTATAATTAAGTATTTTGGCACACCACGCCGAGTGGCGCTATCCATTGTTCTAAAGTCGGGTTTTATTCTGGCATGTTGAATTAGTGTTCGACAGACGCGGATGCGCGTTCATTTGGATTTATTTTTCTCATAACAGACAGCTAAAATAACTTAGGCCCTAGTAGGCTACTCCGTAGTTTTTTTAGTCATACAGATCAGAGTAGAGTAGCCTACATCGTTCAAACCTTCAAAAATGAACCGAAAGCCACTTTCCTCCGCTCAGTCACGATAAGAAATCGGCTATGTCTAAAGCCTTTAAATGTCTAAATATTTAATAAATGTTATCTGATTAGGTAATCCGTATGAAACCGAGAGGTGCAGAGGATCTACTCAAACTAGCTGTGAGCGCTTCCCAATGATGAACGGACAAGGGTGAAAATATCGCTATAATTAAATGTAGTCTAGGCTAAATCGCCTTGAATTAAATTGTAAAAAATAGATCCGATAATTTATTTGTCGAAATGTTGCGATATTGTTTCATTTAAGTTCATAATTATTCTATAAATGTTATTTAGTTTAGCAGCAGCAAGCACTGTGGTTCGAGATTTATATATAAAAAAATAATAATAATTCACAAATCGCGCACCCTGGTTGTAAGGATCCAAAGATCCCCGTGGAATTTAACATTGAGTTGAACATTGTATTCATGACAACAAATGAACATGCGTTTGAACAAATGAACATGCGTTTGTATTTAGGTTTGCTTGGAAAAAGCTGGCCCAAACCGAGGTAGTGTTTTATTTCTTCAATTATTGAAATAATTAAATGTTTATTAATAAACTTTTATGACAGAAATATTAGCCTATTAGCCTACATGTAGCCTAAATAATTTAATTATTTCATTATCAACACTTTACTAGCCTAATGCTATGTCTAGAATTAAGTGTGAATTGCGACTTCTCTTTGTTTTAAGTCGGTCTCAGACTCAGATCGCCTGTGGGGGGTTGGGGGTTCAGGAGGTGTTAAATGTTCTGTCTTTCATATGCAGAGTGAGCCTGATGACCAGGCAAAGGCAAAATACTTTTAAAGATAAATCTCTCGATGTGTCCAAATGTAGGCCCTTAAATTAGCTATAAATATTGTAGTTTTATTTAGGCCTATTGTATTTAAAGAGGTTTCACACACACTTTCAGTTGAAGTGTTTAATCCATTTGTTTCAACTGGTTTTGTAGAATTTTAACATGTTTGAGTAGTGTGTTTTTCAATAATCTGGCATTATCTAAACATGAACTATCGACGAAACGCGTTCTTGCCAACTAAACGAATGCAAGTGAGCTGCAGATACAAAGCGCTTATTCGCGATCCACCTCGTTTTATTGTACGGTGAATTCAACCAGGCATTCTGTTTGAAGCAAGACTCAATCATTTGTTACAGTTTTTTTTTCGTGATTTGTATGGATGACACACAGCGACATCAGTATTATCAGCTGTATAATGGGGTTTTACCCTGAAATCTCGTTTAATGTCGAGAGAGACCCGGCGCGCGCAGTGCTAAAATTTAAACTAAAATAAAAGAGATCCAGCGCTAGAGAGAAGCAAAGAAAATCTTAATTTATGTTGCTTTGAACTATTTTCGTTTTGTAGACTAGCTTACTGTTTTAATTGTTTATTTAGCTGCAATTTCTTTGGCAATACAGATTTAAAATGTCGCAAGAATAAGATTCTGTTTCTTACTTAGAAAATAAACTCTAACTCGATGCAACCCTGTTTTAAATAAATAAACTGCCCCCGACACTTTATTTAAACCTTGAAATGTCCAGGATCTGTTTTTAAAAATTTCTTCCTTTGCTATGGCGGGTATCAATTGTCAGTCATCTCAATTTCGTGGATGATTCACAAAACAATAATTTAGCAGATTAATATAGCTTCATCATTTTCATTTTCTGACACGATCGGCTGATAATCTTCCTTCATCAGTTTTGTCATCAGGCTCTACTTGAAAGTAGCAAATGTAGGCTATGTTGTAATGTGCCATTGATAATTAAACAAAACGCTTGACTTCAATAAACAGTTACCTATCTAAGCATCAAGAATGGTAAAACATTTAACGCTGTCAGCCAAAGCTAGAGAGATTCGATCTCGCATCGCTTGAAGCTCTGTGAAGCTCGTGCTGTTGCGTTGTCCACTGCGCTATCGTCGGTCCGTTGATAAGACGTTGCTCTTGCAAAGCCTCATTGATGTAGCCTAATATTTTTCTATTGCAATGTTTTGTGTTGAATGTTTTCATTATTTATTAAATGTATTAGGCCTACATTTAATTTCAGTCTTGTGATTATATGAATTCATTTAACTACATGTTTAACTTGAATTGATCTGTTTTACCACATTTCAATCCTTCTCAATGAGCCGCGGCGCGGCGGCAGATTACGCAATAGAGAGACACTTTTGACACTTTTCAAAGTCTGCGATTGTAGCGCCTCTTAGCGGTCAAAGGCAGCAAATACACCCCCCGCAATTTTACCGCCGCGGGAATGGTAAAAGTCTCATTCTGGTTGAGTACCATCTGTAAATCCACTAGCTCTTTTCAGTTATCAGAAATATTCTCATTTATCTCATGATTTCAGTCACTGGTATGACCTACTTTATTGTTAGGGAATTGTAAAAATCTAGAATACAATGGATTAAACTACTTAATTTACTTAGTATACCATGATCGACAACATGTGGTTTGATACAGCAGCCATTTTGTAAAATGAAATTTTCAAGGAAATTGTCACTGGTGTTACTGTCACTGGTGTAACCTTTCTTAAGGGTAACACCAGTGACTCCCATTTAAAGATAAACTTTATTCAAAGCTATTCATTTACGTAGATTGTATGCCAAATGTATCAATTTAGTCTAATTTACTTAATTATAGTTGAAGAATAATGATATTTGGTCTTATGCATGTCATTGGTGATTCGTTGTGTCACTGGTGTCTTTTTTTGTCACATTAAATACAATGTCACATGTGACATGTGTTTTATGGTGTCTCAAATATCCTTTACACCTTTTACCTATTTATTCTTTATTCTCAGGTAGGTAAGGAAAGTCGAGTCTGGACAATACTATAAGCATTCAAAATACTTACAATTAGTTCAGCAGACTTCCCTGTGGTCAGTTCTTGCTTAAGGTCCTTAAATAATTATTCAGACAATAACTTGCCAATAATATAATATAAGTTTTATTAAAGTTAACAAACGTTATATCAAAGTTAAAGTTAGGTTACAATAATAATAAGTTTCAACAATAAGCTGGTTATACAGGCGTCGAGGGACACGCTATTCAGTATCCAAAGTCTTCAGTCTCTCTGTCAGCCTTTATATGCAGACTCCGGAATGCAGGTTCCAAACTCTCTCCTGACGTCATCAAGTGGAGTTCTGCCAACTTCTTAGACACAGCTCTCAGCTGTTTACGCTGTATCCTCCAACGGCGCCTCCGATTTCTCTTCCTCTGCTTTCTTCTCTTAGTCGTCTGCAATATATACTTTATCTAGTACATTTTCATTTATCATAAAACTATTTCTAATACATAAGTACTTTCTACTCTAAATCAGTTAACACATACATTTCATGCAAGTAAGTAGTTTTCTTAATAATAGTAAAATCACATAATACATATCTTGTTCAACATCACTAACAGGGTTACATACATCTATCTTAGCAAAAGCATTATTACTATTTAGGTTACATCACTACAAAGCAAATCAAGCATTAATCAAGGCAGTTTAATTGCAAAATCATCCTCTATAATAACACATGATAATCATTTTACATCCATTTAATTCTGCAACACTCAAAAGTTAAGATTTAAAGGATTGCATCATTACTTGATTTTAACTGGTTTTCAAATATTTTCATTGTTATAGCAAATACATGGTTGCGCAAATTAACTAACATCATTCAAGCACACTTTTAACAAACCTGATTCAAATAAATAAAACTCCTTATTTGTTGCATTTTTATTATTATTCAGTAAACTCTGACTACATGTGCTAAAAAAAAATTAGAAATAATATTTCATTAAAACCTTTAATATTGCCAAAGAAGTAAGGTAAAACCAGTGACAAAAATATAATTATACATGCAGTCTTTAAATAAATAAACAAAAAAATATAAAAAATCATTAAGCTGTCATTTATGTGTATTTATAAAGTCAAAGGGTAATTTAATAATGTGGTGTAAGTTTAAATGTTAGAAAAATAAATACATCTTGCCATACCAAAAGTGGACGTTTCTGTAGAATGACCCATTATGCAATGCATTATATAATACTTATTTCTCTACTTTTGAAAAAAGCTTGATTGTCATAGCTAGTAGTTATAGATGTCAGATAAATGTGTAGTGAAAGTATTTTAAAAATGTTTTCTCATACATAGTGGAGTAAATCATGAAGTAGCCTAAAATAGCTCAGATAAAAGAGTAAAAAAAAAACTTGCAGATAAAAAAAACTTGCATTACAATAAGTTGTGATTGTCAAAACATTTGGTAACTCATTTTTATTAAGTTTACTGACAACATGTTACAATGTTTGGCTGCATGGTTACAATTACTGGCAGGTTACTGTATTTATTATTGCTTGACAATATCAATTCATTTTGATAATTATTAGTTACAGTAGATACTTGTTAAAAAATAAATCACTAATGCTGTAAACATAGAGAGCCCTAGGCCATTTTTATTACAGGTTAAAAATAACAAATTAAATGAAATATAATGCGTATAAAATATAATTCTTTATTATAATAACAACTTTATAATATTTTAATGATATAAGTCAAAATATAATATGTAGCCTAATATAGTGGACATATTTAGCAAAACTCTATAGCTAATTTTTCCAGCCTTTAAATGGTCATTAAATTGCTTTCCTGATGTAAAAGTAACTTATGTGACATTGTTCTAGCCGACCTGTTTTATTGACTTCTTACCGCGGTTGAAAAACACTGATTGATCCGAGGCATATACATTTCGGTAAATTCGGGTTTATTTACTAATAGTAAAGAAGAGTTAGAGTTGATCGGTTCACGTGCCGCTTGAACTGAGGCGCTACAGAGATCTGTCACGTCACATTTACAAGCGCCAAAATGGTATTTATTGTTTGAATTGCGTAATAAAATTGACATAATCTGAGAGCTGATCATTTATTTTATATCAAAAGTAACCTACTCTGTCTTGTCTGTCGTTGTCAGTGTCCTCTTTGCTCCGCGATTTTAGAAAATGGCTTTGTTGCGTGAGAGCGTGAACGTGCGAATTGAACGGTCAATTGCGAACGGCTAATTGACCGTTAGCAAAACCCCGCAAAACAGCTCAGCAACTGTAACTAAGGAGAAGGACCTCCGTCAAACATTGAGGTCCGTTTCTCATGCTGTATTTTATGATTGCTTGCAACTATAATTAAAGAATAGGCTACATGTAAACAGCGTTTCACTACGGCACTGCGGCCCCCTCATCAGTCAGCAAACGAGAGGAAAAAAAAGATAAAAGCACGGACTTACTAATTACGAAACTTTGATGTGGTTGAACATTAAACTTCAAAACAAAGTTTGCGCAGTTGCACAACTATTTACACAAATATATCCTTCTTAGTAGGCTACGAGTTATGAATGAAGAGAACAGAGAGTTGATGGTTTCAGCGCGTCCTCTGATTGCAGTGTTGTGACGGAAATAGCGCGCCGCGGGAGCACATGCGCAAAACAGTTTTGTAAAATGATATATGATCAAATAAAAATGATTGATATATAATTTTACAAAACTGTTTTGTGCATGTGCTCCCGTGCGCTATTCTGTCTATACTTTCTGTCGTGCACTGGAGGATATGTCTGCTGCATTACTCCAAAACCAATCACTTAATGTATGGAGCTCAATACAGCCATGTGTCTGGTTCTCAATTATTTGACGGGCGTGGTAACAATAACTAAGGGGCGTGGCTTTTGCAAACGGTCAATTGCGTGAGTCTCACGCTCAATGCGTGAGAGTTGGCAGCCCTGACACATCTCACAGTTACTGGTTTATCATGCAGCTCAAAGCATTATGGGTAGAGTCTCTCTACAGTCTGTTCTCATTCATCAACACAGTTTCACTGATCCATAAACCGTAAACCCAGGATAGAGCGGCTGAGTGAATGTGGTCTGGACTGTGTGGATGAGGCTCATTGTGTCAGAGACGCTGTAGAAGGACAGAGTTCCTGCGCTGTGATCCACATACACTCCTACTCTCCTGATGATGGACTTTACTGGGAGATCAGTCTTTATATTATTGTGTGTGAATGAGTATCTGGAGGAAGAGCAGTACAAACTCCAGGACTGATCATTACGTCCAAACCAACAGTCATTACTCCGTCCCTTCCTCCTGATGCTCTTATATGACACTGATATACACACACCACCAAACACACCATCACCACTCCACTCAATCTCCCAGTAACAGCGTCCACATACACTCTCTCTACACAACACCTGAGGATACACCATCAAATCTGTCTGGATGATCAGGATACGGCTGGACTGTGAGAGTGACAGTAATCACTCCGTTCCTCTCAGACAGTCGGAGACGTTTATTTACAGTGTTCGGATCCAGAGTGAACTGATGAGAATCTGATGGAGAGAAAACACATCAGAATCAGGAATTATGAATCTGATCTTTTATTATAGCTGAACTCTTCATGTTCAATAAATCTGCAGTGTCTCAGTGCAGTTTACCAGATATCCTGTGCAAACCATCACATGATCAACTCTAAAACTCTTCTGTCATGTTTTCTTTCTCCTTCTACAGGAAGAACATGAAGACACTCAGTGAGTTTCTCTGCTTGTTTTCTCAGTGACTTACATTGTAGGAAGTCGTTCCTGGTTCTGGGAACAATGTTGGTGAAAGTGACTGTGGAAATCAACAGACATGAAGAGTGTGATTATCATGTTGAGAGAAAATGATCCCTGCATCCGTTCCTAAGACATTTGATATGATATACATGATATGAGATGATGGAGGATGATTTCTGGAGAGCTGGTGAATCTCCAGGACTTTACCTCTGTCTGAGATCTTCTCCTCTTTGCAGAAATCCTCCAGTTTGTCTCTCAGCTGACGGACAGATTCTCTCACGCCATCAAAAGAGGAGAGAGAACTGAAGGGATTGTCATTTACGTCTGTAGATTCAGGAGGAGCTGAGAGAGACTGGAAACTCTACAGAAAACAGAAATCAGAGCTCATCACCTCCACACTTCATCAATAACCTGCACTACTGCCAGATCTGAGCGGCTATATAGTTATAAATAAGAGTTTAAATATTATATATTAAATATAAGTTTTGAACTGTTGTTGTCTGGAAACTCAATATATCATTCAGAAAAGTTTCCTCAGAGATTTCCAGAGCTGAACTGCATTTGTAAGTGCGTCTCGTTCAACAGAAGAAGATCAGATGAGAGTCTGACTGATGATGATATAATAACCGAACACACAGATCAACACTTCAGTCGACGGCTCATTCTGCGGTCATGAAATGTTTCTCTGAGTCTCTTGCTCAAGTCCACTATGACCCTGTTCTTCTAGATCTGTGTTACCTGCAGGAACTGGATGTGATCCTGTGTGTGTGAAAGCTGCTCCAGCTCAGCGTCTCTCCTCCTCAGATCATTGATCTCCTGCTCCAGTCGCTCCAGTCGTCCTTCAGCTCGACTCACTGCAGTCTTTTCCTGATCTCTGATCCGCTGTGTCGCCTCAGAGCGTCTTCTCTCAATGGAGCGGATGAGCTCAGTGAAGATCCTCTCACTGTCCTCCACTGCTGTGTGTGCCGAGCGCTGTTACACACACATCACAATCACACAGTGTCTTCAGTGAGTCCTGACTGAGACGTCTCAAACTTCTCTTCTCCTCCAGACTCACCTTATGAGACGCCACAGCCTCTCTCAGCTGCTGAAGATCTTTCTCTCTCTGCTGGATCCTCTGCTGGAACGACCTCTGCGTCTCCTTCAGCTGGAGCTAAAGGACAAACCAATGACAGTGACGGTAATACTACCACAAAATTTATCATGTGAACAGCTGATATGAAGCTAATTGATGTGAGATCTAGTATGGAAATGTTCAAAGGCTCAACTAGGGATGCACCGATTAGTGTTAAGGTCACCTGACGACAGGTCCCTAGCATATGGGTCATGCTGCGAGGGGCTCAGGGAGTTCATATTCTGTTTCTGATTCTGTGTTGATGGATGAAACAGAGCAGCGTTTGAACTAGTGTTGGGCGATATGCTCCAACTGTCAGCCTGTGAGATCGGCGATACACGATATTATCGTGAGGGGGCGGAGGGTTTACTTATTTGATTATTAACTTGCTTATTTACTTATTCATTTGCTTGTTTTATTACTTCGTTTTATATACGAGTCTTTTTCTTTTTTGATGTTTATTAATAGTGTTTATTAATAGGCTAAATCAGGTTATTTCCCCATATAGTGAGGTAAAAAAAAAAGAGATCCTAATCATTCTTGTATCTGACTCTAGTATCTTAGTCTGGCAAGCGCCGGAAAGCTCCGGAAGTGATCTCCCGGATGAGTTTGCGCGAGCTTGCGTAAATGTATTTTTTTACATCGGTTTAAACATCCCGGATAAGCGCAAACTAGTACCATTTCTATTAGCCGTCCTACCTACAATCTGTTCTGTGCATAGGTTCTGGTGTAAACAATGAGTGACGTACACGCGCGAGACATCACTTCCGGAGCCTTTCGGCGCTCTACGGCGCTTGCTTGCTTTACGTGACGTCACGAACGCGCATCACAGAACAGAGCAAGGCGAGCGCTTGTGCTTATAAAACTGAAACTTTTTTATTTATTTTTAAAATTAATGAGCGTTTCGCTAGATAAGACCCTTATTCATCGTCTGGTATCGTTTAAAGCCCGTTGAATCTGCACTGACACTGTCATTTGGACCTTGAACTGTTTGGTCGCCAGTGAAGTTCATGTATATGGAGAAATGTTTTCATCAAAAACCTTAATTTCTTTTCGACTGAAGAAAGAAAGACATGAACATCTTGGATGACATCGGGGTGAGTAAATTATCAGCAAAGTTTTTTTTTAAAGTGCACTAATCCTTTAAGACTTAACCAACTATATTTCACAAGGATACTCGCAGATATGGGCATTTTGACATAATTATGTGTGAATTTGTCCGTTCAAGCACAAGAAGACATAAAAGAGAACTCAATTCATTAGGCTATTCATGCTCTGTCTGAGGCAGCTTTCTTGATGCGCACTTCGGTTGTTTGCGCTCAGATAACGTCATGTGATTATTTTATCGCCTTCCTGTAATATTGTAGGGAACCATTCATACATAAATCATGTAACAATTCATGTTGTTACTTGAACATACAATTTAATTTTAATCCAAATTACACGTGTGCAGAAGTTCCGTGAACTATATACTGTAGAGTTCCGTGAACCGGTCCGTGAACCCGCTTGTAACCGGGCCTTGAAATATTACAAGGTTTTTTTTTGGTTTTTTTTATAGTAATTGTCAATTTTAAATTATTTGTGTGTAGTGTGTAGCAAAAATGGTTGGTACATTTACGAATTTAGTTTGAACACGAATTAAAACAACAGGCATTGCCCATGTGACCAGCCTCAAAGACATTCCGAACATTCCAACCCCCTTTTTCGCTTCCTCTCTGCAAGAGAGAAAGCCATGTGACAAACACACACACATGTGGCAAACACACACACACACACACACAAGTTCTCTAAATTCATCATATTAAATGGCCACACTGTTAATGTACATTAACCTAAGTGTGAAAGCTTCTAATATGCAAATCCTATGTAGTGTGTAATTTTGACTTGATGTTAAGACTTGATGTTCACTTGACAGACTCATGTGTTGCGTGTTTAGTCCTTCGTAAACCCCAATCGTCATCGCCCACTGGGTAATTTACATTACATGATGTAACTAATGTTGTGTTATAAGAATTAGTATTGTATGTTATAAGAATCTTGAATTGTCCTCTCTGAAAAACCCTTCAAATTACTTATTCAAATTCTCTGTCCTGAAAACAAAGAGCCATAAAATCTTCCTCCAAAAGGAGCGCTTTTATTGTCTCGCACCCCCCAGAGGGCAGGACAGCTGCACACTCAAATAGTAAGGAACCCTACTCCTCCCTCTCTTGCCCTTGCTCTGTTTCCAACATCTTGACGTGCTGAACGTCCCTTCCGAAGATGAGGCCGCGGGCCTACAAGCCTGCAAGGCCTCTCCATTCCCTGCCACCCAACGGCAGATGAAAACTGCAACGGCTCCGTTATTGAATGGGCAACCATTCATTCTTCAACCTCCAGCAACACTCAACTTCAGACACCTTTTGAAAGGACCGCGCACAGCCCACGTGCTCCGGGAGACGCATCAAATTCAAGGAATCACATTTACACACGCATACAGAGAGAACTGAAGCAAGTATTTCTTTCCAGATTTAATTGCTTAAAGACTGCTTATCCCTGTTTTAAATGAATTGATTCCCTTGGTGTTCTCAAAGGTTAACTGTATATGAGGTTTGCGATATTTGATATCATTTAGAGAATGATATCCAATCTTCTTTAGCTTTAATTCACTTCCATTTTCCCCTGCGCAACTCCATGTCGTTATCCGTTTGTCTTATGTGTTTACATAACGTTACCCTGTGTAAATACCTGTATCACGTGTTTAGATGTAGAATTATGTATTCATTAGCTTCGTCTCATTAAAATACAACTATGATTTGATTAAACTGTCTCAAGCTCACATTACATCGTCCCTGAAAATGTCTGATCTTAAGCTACAACGC
This sequence comes from Phoxinus dragarum, assembly GCA_033366665.1. Lineage (NCBI taxonomy): Eukaryota > Metazoa > Chordata > Actinopteri > Cypriniformes > Leuciscidae > Phoxinus > Phoxinus dragarum. The sequence goes on along the minus strand of JARPMJ010000626.1, from coordinate 212,247 downwards.
TTTATAAATTTTATAAGGATAGGAGTCGTCATTCTTCTGGCCAGAGGATGATCTCTTCTGTGTTTATAAAATCGATGATCCTATTGAGAATTAATACAAACGCCCGTTCGCTGGACGAACGTAACTAACTTAATTCCAATCAGAATTATCTTATAATCGATCTGTAATTGGACTATTGATATATTAATGAAGAACCATAGTGCACTATGATCATTCATATATACAATTGATCCATTATCAGTTTCGACAATTTAACGTAACTGTAAATTATGCAAGATATCTTAATCATATTCCTGATTAAAATATAACTAATTCCCCACATAGTTAAATGACTTTATAGCCATTTTGAATGCGGTTACAAGTGCTATGACATGTCCAAAACATAAACAATAAATAAATAAAAATGTGTTTTCTTTGAGCGACTTGCGATTGGCTAGCGTCTCATTGGTTCTGGACATATGGTATCTGACCGGATTTTAAAGCGCGGAGCACGTGAAGTGGCAAAGAACTATGTGGAGAGATGATCGGGTCCCAGCAAACTTCCATGGCCCATGTCATTGCGGACTGTTCGTGTAAAAGAAAGGGCGATGACCAACTCGAAAAGGAAAAGCAGGTCAAGCTTCAATCGTAATACGATGCCTCATATATTAGATATGAATTTACGTCAACAGGCGATTCTGTGGCGCCAAATCCATTGTGTTGTTTGTGGTGAAATACTCTGCAATGAAGCCATCAAAACAATCCGTGTCCTAACTACACACAACGCAACACGCGATAAAATGCGTCTTTTCCATGTTGATCAGAGTTTTTGTCCTAACCACCCGCGCCGGCGACACGCGACGATTCTATTCTAGAAACGTTCTATTTTTCTGCGACGTCGCGCTGGAACAAACACAAAGTGTGCGAATGATAATCTCAGGCACTGTTTATGTGCTTTATTTAATGTTAAAAGCATGTAATGTGACTGAATATAATTTGTAGCTGTAAATTTTTTTAATTTGTAGCTGTAAAAGCAACAATGGATAATTTACCTTAGATCTTGAAATTAAACAAATGGAAACAAGAACGTTCAAACTGCGAAGAAACAAGTTATTTGACAAAGATTGTTTTAGTAACTCAGTAGCCTATGTATTTGAATACTGTGTGGTGTAATATTTGTGAATTTGTTTATGTAGCTACTAGCTACTTATCCATTTTCTTGCAATTGCCGTCAAAATTACTCTCTGGTGCTGTGCACTCGCCGCGAGAGCCCGCCCACACGCTGTTCTGATTGGCTCTGGGTTTTCATTGATTTGTAGAGTGGACAGACAATATTATTAATATTATTATTTTTTTTTTTGCACTATTAACAAACAGAACAAGTCGATACATACAAAAAATATAAACAATCTTTCAAAACAAAAAATAAATTATGGTTTCGGACAGAAAAAATTGTTTGTCACTGGATCTTATCGCATCGCGTCTGGTTAGGACACGGTGGTAGTGAGTGAGTGCTGTGGGAGTTGCTTTTGAAATAGGCCTAATTGTATGTGAGAAAAGGGGAAACATTTTGTGAACTGGTCTTAAAGTTTAAAAAGATTGCTATATTCATACAATAAGCCTTAGTTGCCACCTAGTTCACTACATGCAAATAAATGATAGTCTGTTACTGCTTTACACAGTGCTATGTTTTGAAACGATGCATCTTAAAATTGAGGTATTTAAATTGACAACTGGTCCCTGGACATTTTTTTATGAATATGCTGGTCCCTGGCACAAAAAAGGTTGGGAACCCCTGGGCCTAATATGTTCCTCGTTTTTCTCTCTTAGGCTACGTTCACACTTAGCGTCTTTTTTGACAAAAAAAAGTTAACAACGGCGTTTTTTTAGCAAAAAAAAAAAACCGCTGCGCGTTCGGTTACAAATAGCAGCCGAGCGCGTCTTTTGTTGCTATAACAACAGCTGCAACAGTAGTGTGCCCACACAGCCTCTTTGTGATGTATGTTATGATAGAGTTGTGTACTCATATCAAACAGCTCCTTGTGCTCCGAAACAAGGACGATTAGTTTTTCTACCGGCACCGTGTCCATTTTTCTTGTTGTTATGGAAACGACAGGTCTCACTACTCGCTTGTCATTGGTCAGCTGTCAAAAAGGCGCTTGACGTAGGGCGTTCTTTTCAGAAAAGTTAAACTTTTTTCAACTTTAAAAGACGCTCTGAGCTGCAGAAAAAGATGCCGGCGGTGGCGTTTAAAAAAGCGCTCAGGACTTTTTTGAAAAAACGGTTTACTCCATAGGGTTCTAATGTAGAACAGACGCTGGCAGTTTGAAAAAAGACGCTAAGTGTGAACATAGCCTTACTCTACTTATTGACACATCCAACTGAATTACAAACTTTCTATCAATGTCTGTAAAAAGGGATGCACCGCTGTGCGCTAAATCCGCTCCGCATGTTTCTCTCGGTGAACAGCAGATATGCGTGAACACTATTATTTTTTAACTACATTTTAGTGTCTTCTTTTTTTTGTTAACGATATTGCATGTTGATATAATCATATTTATCATTCAATGATGGTCTCGTCATCGTCTCGTCTTAGGATATGTTTACACAACAGCGATGTACTAAAAACAGACGACAACGTTGTCAAAATTATCCCGTTCACACGGATCTGTGAAAATGAATTAAAATATCGGTCTTAGATGTCATTTCATCAAGAAAAAAACAAATTCCTGGTTTTGTTGTTTACATGGAGACGTTAAAGGCATCCTTTTCTAAACCATGTACTTTGAAACCCGTTTTCAAAAGCTTGTGTCTTCAGCCACCCAAAACGCTGGTTTCACGAGTTCACACTTACAAATAAGTCAGATGGAATAAATGGTATGTATATTTGGCGTGCTGTCCGAGGAGAGGGCACCGGGCTCGATATTCGGCCCGAACCCAGAGTACTCCCCCTGTATTCCTGGCTGTAAAAGAGGAGCCAAGGGTGAGGAGTCGGGGTGGTGGAGGGATGCTGGAAACTGTCAAGGAATGTTAGGTGAGTTGACAGAATGGATATATACGCTTCTTGTCATGCTGATTAGGGTAGACATAATTGTTTGATGACAAGTAATTGGATTGGTTATCTGATCGTGCTCCTCCCGAACTTTGTTTATAAAACATCATGTTGTGTAAATGAACGACCTAAACAGATACATTTTTTCAGTTGAAAATAGTGTTGTCTAAACATACCCTTAGGCCGTGTGTCCACCAAAGGCACTCTGCTGAAAACGCCGAGCTGCGGGCGCTTGAGAGCGTTTTGGCAGCGCAGTATTTTTTTCAGTTGAGACGCATCGTTGCTATGATACAGAATATCCGTTGGTCCGTGTGGTATTAGTCCCACCCCTCCTCCACTGTGATTGGATGATTGGCTAAAAAGTGACAGTGATGAGCACTGCGTTTTACCCAAAGTTGAACATTCTTCAACTCTCGGCGACCTGTAAAAAACGCCGGGCGCTCAGCGCTAAATACTCGCTCAGCGCCTCATTACGCTCCTGGCGTTCTAAAATCGCGGCGTTCCCATTGAAAACAATTGAAAAATAAAGCCAGCCGCGTGAAAAAACGCTTTGGTAGACACACGGCCTAAGTCATGGAAAAAAAGGTCCTCAAATGAACACTTTTCATCATTGATTTCATTAATGGAATTAAAACTGCATAAGTGTGTCTACATGATTTCATCAATAGTTGTAAGTTCATACCTGATTCTCTGTCCTCTGTGCTGCCGCTGATACAGTGTCGTGGTTTTTATGTTCATCCATCACACACAGCACACATATACACTTCTGATCAGTGCGGCAGAAAACCTCGAGGATCTTGTCGTGTTTCTGGCAGATCATCTCCTGCAGTCGTCCAGTGGCATCAGTCAGATTGTGTCTCTTTCCTTTAAACCAACTCTCGTGTTGTTCAAGGTGACTCTGGCAGTAAGAGTTCAGACACACCAGACAGGACTTGACGGCTTTGTGTTTTCTTCCAGTACAGACGTCACACTGCACATCTCCAGCTCCAGCGTAACACTCAGCAGCAAGTTTAGTCTTCTTCAGTTTCTCCACCACTTCAGCCAGAAGTGTGTTTTTAGCTAAAGCAGGTCTTGGCCTGAAGCTCTGTCTGCACTGAGGGCAGCTGTAGACGCTCTTCTCATCCTCCTGATCCCAGCAGTCTGTGATACAGATCTTACAGTAACTGTGTCCACAGGGAATGGCCACTGGATCCTTCAGGAGATCCAGACACACTGAACACATGAACTCATCCTGAGATATTCTGGCTTCTGCCATTTTATTGCATGAAGACAGAGACACAAACACACAACAGCTCAAATACACTTCAGTTTCACTTTCCCTGAACTCGTGTGATTCCTGTTTCGGTGTTTGAGTGACGTGTGCAAAAGATAATAAAACGTCCACTAGATGTCAGCCTTAAACAGACATTCAAAGAATATACGTTACAGAGAAGCAAACAACACAATTAAAGTGCCCTGAATCTTTTCAGATGTGCAGGAAATTGCCATTGTTGACATGGTAATAGCAATTTTAAATTTTTAAAACAGTGAATGTGTGATGAACTCTGCTATCAGTTTGTCCAGGTAAGAGTCTGTTCAGAAACCAAACAGGGTTATGCATAATGTAAAAGACTGTAAAACTCTAGTTTAGAGGGTAATGGAGGTGGAAGCCAGGCGAACTCTACAAACTTTTATCTTTGTGGATGAAGCTGGATTCAACCTGGCAAAAACACGCCGTAGGGGAAGAAATGTGATTGACAGAGAGCAACTGTGGATGTCAGTATTATTCCTGCCTCCATACTCCCCCTTTCTTAAACCCCATAGAAGAGTTTATTTATATACAGTATCTTACGAAAGTGAGTACACCCCTCACGTTTCAGCAAACATTTTAGTATATCTTCTCAAGGGACTAAAGAAATGAAACTTCTATATATTTTAGAGTTGTCAATATGCGGCTTGTATAGCAGTATATTTACTGTCATCTGAAAATAACTCAACATACAGCCATTATTCTCAAAATAGCTGACAAACAAAAAAATTCGGACCAGAAAATATTCCAAAGACTGTCGAGGGTTTTCAGATTCGATGACAAAAGAAAAAGAGATGCAAGAAGGTAAACTGACAAGCTGGCACCTCTCAGAGAAATGTGTAGAGAGCGATGTACAATCCTGGTCTCAGCGTGACTGTGGATGAGGGCCTGGTTGGATTCAGGGGCCGGTGCTTTTTCAAACAGTTCATGCCAAGTAAGTCTGCAAAATATGGCATCAAACTCTGGGCAGCCTGTGATGCAGGAAGTTGAAGCTGCTGGAATATGCAAGTGTACACTGGCAAACCTGCAGCACAGCATGAGAGAAACATGGGCAAGCGAGTCGTGAATGAAATGACACATGGCCTTCAGGGATCTTAATTCTTGATTGAAACTTTTGCTGCCTTTTACCGCTAAGAGGCGCTACAATCACAGACTTTGAAAAGTGTCAGTTTATTCTGTCTCCAGGAACTGCGCGTCACAAAAATGAACCGAAAGCCACTTTCCTCCACTCAGTCACGATAAGAAATCGGCTATGTCTAAAGCCTTTAAATGTCTAAATATTTAATAAATGTTATCTGATTAGGTGATCCGTATGAAACCGAGAGGTGCAGAGGATCTACTCAAACATGTTTAGCTATCATGTGAGCGCTTCCCAATGATGAACGGACAAGGGTGAAAATCTCGCTATAATTAAATGTAGTCTAGGCTAAATCGCCCTGAATTAAATTGTAAAAATAGATCAGAAAATTTATTTGTCGAAATGTTGCGATATTGTTTCATTTAAGTTCATACTTATTATATATATGTTATTTAGTTTAGCAGCAGCAAGCACTGTGGTTCGAGATTTATATATAAAAAAATAATAATAGTGTCACGAGGTGACGAAAGAGAAGCGGAACTGAGTTCCCGCTGGAATTGTGTTCCGCCCGGAACGGTGTCGCTGTAACACCGGCCCACTTCCGGGTTGCGCGGTATGTCACAATAACAACACTAATGACCGATTGACATCTGGGGCCTCATTTATAAAACTGTGCGTAGGATCCTTACTAAAAGTGTACGTGCGCCCGAAAGCCAAAAATGGCGTGCGCAAAAAAATATTCAGACTTATAAAACCGTGCGTACGCCAGAACCTGCGCAGAATTCACTTTATAAATCCCAGTCAGCGGAAGATTGTGCGCACGTGCGTCTCCTCCCCGAAATAACCATATATGGAGCTTACAACGCCTAGCTTTACTATGCATATCCTCATCTGCATATCATTTGCATATGATTATTCATCCACGTGATAACATGTTTAACGGTACAAGACATTAGGAAAATATGAAATACGGATGTGCCGTCACATTACATTCATAAAAATAATTTAGTAGCCTATGCCTTGTTTTTGAATAAATAAATCAAATAGCCTAGTGTTAAATACATTTCAGAGAAATTTTTTCTCAATCTTTTCCACTGGCCAAATAGTCTTTTTAATTGATTTATATTTTTTTATGGAAACAGATAGACCTTGTTGTGCATTATGTTTGCACAATCTGCTATTATCATGATAAGCAATTATCTCTGTAGTTAAAACATTAAAACAAAGCATGCCAAAGGAAAAGTGTTCAAAAGCATTGCATCCACAACAAATATTTATAGGCTATTTATTGAATATATATATATTTTTTTTTTACTTTTCAGTAAATGTCATGTAGTTTAAGTGTTTAACTCTATTAATTAGAAAATTAGAATGGCATATTTAATCTAAATGTTTATATCAGAAATAAAACATAAATCATTCTTTATTTAAACTGTTATTGTGAACAAGCACTGTAGCCTATTTATGATTAGGACTCCTAATGAAGATTTACAGTTTTACTTCATCTGCCGTTCTATGCCAAACAGTTTCACCAAACGGCCCAACGCGCTCGCTGGCGCGGACATTTAAGGTGTGGATATTTGCTTCAAGTGATAGGCTTGGTGAGTGAAATTATATTTGTATTATATTTCTGTATATGTATAATTTTATTTCGATTTTCTGTCTAAAAGTGACCAAAAAGACATTTAACTCCAGCTCACCATCGGTGTCGCCAAACTGCTCCGTTTTCAAAACGTTCGTACGCATGGGTCAGAGTTTGCGTGCAGGTGCGCACATTTTCCCGTCAAGTTTGTTTTTATAAATCACAAGTTATGCGTCGGAAATGGCGTACGCCTCTTTCAGGGCCGGTTTTGTGCGTACGCAACGGTTATAAATGAGGCCCCTGGTGCGGAGAGTTTGATGTGGTGATCTGCGAGAGGATTATGGAGGCGGGGCAACCCTATAAAAAGGGAAGTACAGAGGCCATGGGAGTGTTGTCGATTCTTCCTGTGTGTTCTTCCCTCGGAGTGTGGTGGATTCCTCCTGTGCGTTCTTCCCTCGGATGTTGTTCTTCTTCAGGTGCTGTTCTACCCCTCGGATGTTTGTCTTCTTCAAATGTGTTTTCCTTTGGACGTGTTCCTCGAGAGAAGTGGATTTTCCCTTGCTACTGGGCTGATGTGTGAAGGTAACTGAGGATTATTGTGGGGTTGGCTGTTCGGCTGTGGAATGGATCTAGTCACGATTAAGTAGCCCTGAATGGAGATGTGGGAGAAGGAATGAGATTTTGTTGAGAGAGAATCAGTGAAGATCAAGCCGCGCTTTATCCTTGGAGGACCGATAAGTACTAAGATCTGAATATTGTTTGCATACATGCACCTGCACCGAGATTGAACATTAATTGTAAAGCGAACTAAGCACGAGTGTCGCGCCGCTTGGGAGAGCGTGTATTGCGTGATTCATTGAACTCCTGTCTTTCTCTTCTGAGTGTGGGCGAGGAAGTGCTGATTCCCCGTGCTAGTGACGGAGTACCCTGACCGCCTCGCTACTGGGTGTGACCTGATCCAGCTCGACATTGGAGCTGGCGATCGTGGGGTGAGTGTTGGCCTTAATTCACCGAGTGTGGTTATGCAGTGTCTGAAGTGGAGTATGGAGCTAAACGAGTCTCAAAAAAGATAAATGCACACACTACATTCACATATGCACACACAGGATTCATACATGCACACACATGATTCATAAATACACACACAGGATACACAAATGCGCACAAAATTCACAAATGCACACACAAAATTTAAAAAGCACAGAAGATTCACAAATGCATACAAAATTCACAAATTCACACAAAATTCATAAATACACACAATTCAGAAATACAAACAAAATTTACAAATGCACTCAAGATTCAGAAATGCACAGGGCAAGATTCAGACGTGTATTTCTGATGCACACACAAATATATATTGATTTACAAACTGCTTGCGGTCTGTGAACTTCACTGCATTTGTGTGTGAATTTTGAGACTCCCTTGACTTGACTCGACACACAAATGCCTTTTTTTAAACAGGGAATGATCAGCAACCAATCAGATATCTCCCTTGGTTTAGCCAATCACAAGAACGCACCCCGCGTGGGAGATTGTTTACTCATAAGCCAATCACATGAATGCGTTCACACAGCAGCGCGATATGCATGTGGCGCGGGCGCGGTGGAGTTCTGTCTGTCAGTTGGTTGAGACATAGACATCATATAGATAGACGCCCTATCGACCGCTACTGTATGGGAAGCCAAACAAACCAAAAGTGGGACGAGACAGCGGGGGTTTACAGAGCTCGCGCCGCGCTGACATGTCATCTGCGCGGTTCAATGGTCCGAGCCGCATGTATGTTAGTAAGTTTTGCATATTATAGCTATTTCAGTCTAAAATCTTCATTCTAAGGTCATTCTAAAACATTATACAGTTTTAGACTAGGCTATATATAGGCGACCAGGTTGATTGGGAGGGACACTTTTTCCAATTAATCTCAATAGCAAAAAGTGTCCAAATCACACTGAATTCACCCTATAAATCAATATCACAAAATATCAATAACATAAAATTGATCTTTAGTTTTAACATTTTATTCAAAATTAACAAATGATTATGGAATTCAGACATAAAAAGCTTAAAGTCTACAAATGATGGCTGAATGCAAAACTTACTAACATACATTACCTGAACATGTAAACTGTCCGATATAATTTCCAGAAGGTTGGCGTGCTCCTCAAGACGACTACGAAATTGAAAGTCATTGAAGTTTCTGCTTTGTACAGCTCTTTCCGTAGCCTCTATATATGTGCAGTTCTTCAAAGTATCGACGCACAACACTAACTCTTTACTAACAGTATTAAATAGCTTTATACTACAGGGCCGTTGAATGCTTGAATCTGATTGGTTGACGAACGTTCTGAGGTGTGCAATTATTCAGGGAACCGCACGGCTAAAGTAGTTCCGGCAGGTCTTAACCGTATTACAGTTCCATATCACTTCGCGTAGTTCACTGTAATAACGGAAAATAGGATACAATTCAAAACAAGAAAACTGCAGCCGCATGCGCTTTATCTGCAGTTCTCAATGTCTAACTTCACAATCAATGGAAATATGCAGTTTAATTTTGATAAAAAAAAGTATATATAGTCCTATATATAATCAATAGAAAATTAAAAAGAATAGGCTATTTCAATAAATTGATAGTCCTGCTGCAGATAATATAACAAATAAAAAATGATTGATTGGCCTATACTTGTTAAAAGGGCTTTGTGTTTCATTTATTAGGCTAGTCTGTCACTAATAGAAAAACAAGAATGAACGAATTAATTAAAACGAATTGAATAAATAAATAAATAAATAATAATATTGACGCGAATGCTTCTTTCTCTCTCATAACTGCATTAATAACTGCATAAAGCCGGGGACACACTTACTGTAAGGCCGGTTATGAATGTAATTTTATACTTATCTGCATGCACGCGTGTTCAGCGCGTTCAGTCTGTGTTCACAGCGGTGTTTAAAATCTGCTGCATTCACAGTCAGAGAATGTTTCTAGTCGTTACGTGTGTCCAGCATTAAGTGGCCTTTAGTCTGCTATCAGCGGCTCAGACCTCCGTTACTAACTCTAAAATGACGTTTTGGAATTAGCAACGGAGCATGCAGTTTAGATGCGCAAGGAATTAGTCCTACATACAAGAGCGTTTTAATGACAAAAACTTTACAACCGTCTTGAAATACATCATCTGAACAATATTTCGAGGTGTGGTAACTGTAGTATAAGCGGAATAATTGACTTCAGGCCGTTAAATTATTATAAAAATAATGCACACCCGAGGTGTAACGGCCACTCCGCTTCGCGTCGTGACCGCATTACCACCTCGGGTGTGCATTATTTTTCTAATAATTCAACGGCCTGTCGTCAATTATTCCTTACATAATAAACATAAGAAATGTATGCATTTCATCTCGTCTTTCTTCTTCTTTGTCTTCTGTAGGGAAAAACTCCTAAACTTCAGCAGAGAACCAATTTTTTGTAAGGAAGCTGGGGTTTCTTTATTGTACATTTATTTGCATGTATGGTTTGCGCTGCGCTGTTTGATCAGTGCAGCGCTGGTGAGGATGGTTCGCGCCGCGCTGCCCATTGGTTGTCGCTAGGAAACACGTCCGCGCTGCGCTGACGAGTCGGCCGCGCGGCTCGGACCATTGAACATCTGCGCGGCGCGAGCTCTGTAAACCCCCGCTGTCTCGACCCACTTTTGGTTTGTTTGGCTTCCCATACAGTAGCGGTCGATAGGGCGTCTATCTATATGATGTCTATGTCTCAACCAACTGACAGACAGAACTCCACCGCGCCCGCGCCACATGCATATCGCGCTGTGTGAACGCATTCATGTGATTGGCTTATGAGTAAACAATCTCCCACGCGGGGTGCGTTCTTGTGATTGGCTAAACCAAGGGAGATATCTGATTGGTTGCTGATCATTCCCTGTTTAAAAAAAGGCATTTGTGTGTCGAGCCAAGTCAAGGGAGTCTCAAAATTCACACACAAATGCAGTGAAGTTCACAGACCGCAAGCAGTTTGTAAATCAATATATATTTGTGTGTGCATCAGAAATACACGTCTGAATCTTGCCCTGTGCATTTCTGAATCTTGAGTGCATTTGTAAATTTTGTTTATATTTCTGAATTGTGTGTGTATTTATGAATTTTGTGTGAATTTGTGAATTTTGTATGCATTTGTGAATCTTCTGTGCTTTTTAAATTTTGTGTGTGCATTTGTGAATTTTGTGCGCATTTGTGTATCCTGTGTGTGTATTTATGAATCATGTGTGTGCATGTATGAATCCTGTGTGTGCATATGTGAATGGAGTGTGTGCATTTATCTTTATTGAGACTCGTTTAGCTCCATAGTGGAGAGTTTACACGACAATTGGTGATAGAGTGGATTGAAAGTTTCATTACCTTAATTCGCCGTACACTCACCATTCCGAAAGCCTACCACTGTCTTAAATTAACAACCCGGAGCCCAGTGAGAAGATTTATTGTTATAACTTGGAGAGCTGTGCATGTTGTGTTGAATCACCCTGTTGTACAGAGGACGGATCCTTCTGCTGAGACTTCCTGTAACGCCTGTGGAGGAAGAAGGGGACATTAGCAGCATCTTTCATCGGTTCCACCGAAGCCTCCCTCTCAGCCGTAAGCCCCCACCAACGAATAAAGAGTACGTACCTGTCTTGATCATTCTCTTTGTCCTATAGACAACTGATCCCTCTGCTGAGACTTCCTGTGACAAAAATAACACAAAATAAGACTTTATTCAGCATTGTATTCTCTCCCGGGTCTGTTGTCAATCTGCGTTCAGGACTCCGCAGTGACGCGCTGACTTAAGACGCTGATGACGTGTTATCTGGTGCGCCCGAGCTTCGTTTACAGTCTGAGGGAGACGCACGCTATATTCAAGCTATTCTACATTGTTTGCGTGGATATCATTTTTTTAATGGTGCGTAAATGTGCATGTCGCGGATGAGACACTTTTACAGTGCGTTTCCCTCAGTCTATAAATGAAGCTCGGGCGCACCAGATAACACGTCATCAGCGTCTTACGCCAGCAGCGTAACTGTGAAGGATTGACAACAGACCCGGGAGAGAATACAATGCTGAATAAAGTCTTATTTTGAGTTATTTTTGGACCAAAAAGTATTTTCGATGCTTCAAAAACTTCTAACTAACCCACTGATGTCACATGGACTACTTTGATGATGTTTTTATTACCTTTATGGACATGGACAGTATACTGTATATACAGCTTCAATGGAGGGACAGAAAGCTCTCGGACTAAATCTAAAATATCTTAAACTGTGTCCCGAAGATGAACGGAGGTCTTACGGGCTTAGAACGACATGAGGGTGAGTCATTAATGACATTATTTTCATTTTTGGGTGAACTAACCCTTTAAGAGATTCTCAAAGACTACTTTTTTCAAGTTTTTTGTTTGTTTGTTAGGTTTAAGTGGTCATTTGAAGTGCCAGTTTTTCTTTAATAATAGTGTGGGAGGAGACTGGCCAGCAATCAGTTTCAGGTGCAGGTTATCATTAAGACCGCATAAAGGCTTCCAACAGCAACAGGTGGTTGTTTTTTCTGCAGTTCTGGTGTGTTTGTTGTGCTCAACGTGCAGCCTCTGTACCCTTTCATATAGGCTGATTATTTAAGAGGGCGTATTCTCTGTCTGGGAAGCGAGGCAGACAAACATTTAGTGATGGGCAGATCGAGGCTTCGTGAAGCAATGAAACAGTTGAACCAAATGGTCCATATTGTTTCGAGGCTTCGAATCAATCCGACACCCGTCTCCACGGTGACACCTAGTGGTCATTTGCAGGTGTTGATCTGAAACAACCTTGACGAGCCATTAAAATTGTTGTTGTTTTTTTTATTATTGTACTTTTCTACATGTGAATCTTGTAACCTATAGGCTCCTCACTGTGCATAATGTTATTTTGGTCCTGCAAAATGAATATTAATAAAATAAATCAAGCCACAATGTCTCACTTTTTTTTGATATTTTTATTCAAAAATATTAATTTCTCTGCTGTGGAAGGACTTAGCCTACTTTTTTTTTACAGATAATTTCTCCAGCCTTTGAAAAAATCCTCTCACAAGGGACACTTGTTGCTGGAATGCAAAGATATTTTTTAGCCAGGACATACAAATGAGGAAAGATTACTGCTCTCTCTTTCCAGTAAGTTAGTGGATCATGAGTTCTGGGCAAATACACATCGTTGATGTATTTTTTCACTTCCACTGTGGCATCAGCTGTAGCATTGTGTATCATCTGGGTTTGATGGATACGACATACGAGTATCAAAAAGTTCCCATAAACTGTCCTGTGTTTCTACTGGTGTTGGTGATGGGTCTGATGTTGACATTTCTATCCCTATCTTTAATCTATCTATATCTATCTATCTATCTATCTATCTATCTATCTATCTATCTATCTATCTATCTATCTATTAATCTAGGCTAGATTATCTAGCTGTCTATATATACTATATATATTTATATCTATGTATCTATTAATGTGTCACTATATGTATACTCTGTGTCTCTAGCCTATCAGTCAATGTGTTGTGTAAATTTAAATGTAAAAAATTAATAAATGTAATAAAAATTAAAAGCCTAAATATAACTAAACAAATCGCACTATAAATGTCACTATATCACCAAAAATCCGCTATCTCAAAATCAAACTCCTCTCACAAAAACCCACGAGGTCAGCGTTGATTTCACTTATATACAGATGTGCGATCGTGTGGTCTGTTTCCGACCGTGTCAATCAAACGCTGATTCGGCGGATCACACCTGATGAAACACTCGTGAAACACTTCGAGGCTTCGTTTGGCCATAGTCACGTGACATGGGTGTTTTGAATCACGCTTCGGATCAGTGTTTCGAAACATCTGCGCTTCGGGATCTCGCAAAGCTTCGGAACGACTGTTTCGCGTCAGCCATCCCTACAAACATTTATTGCTGCGGTACCTTCAATGGGCTGATGGCCGTGTTGGAATGCTGAATAACGGTAAACGAAGTATACATTTTTAAGACTGACCGTTATTGTATATTAATTGCATCAAACTCAAATGTACTTGATGTGGTAATCTTTCCTCTTGTTTTATAGTACCTTTTATCAATTATGTTGGGGGATTGAGAGCTGAGATTGGGTAGCTGTGCTGCAGTGTACTTTCGCTAAAGTAGGCTATGTTTTGTTTGGTTGTTTTATATTATGGGCTGCATTGATGTGTAGGGTTGGGCATCGAGAACCGGTTCCAACTTGGAACCGTTTAAAAAATAACGATGCCATTGGAATCGTTTAGAAAAAAAAAATTCGATTCCGATCATCGGTTCCGCGCAAGTTTTGGTTTCCATAGTGGACACCGGATTTTTCGAAAGTGCTTGCCGCGCCCGCTTGTTCTGTTGCAGCCTTGGAGCACGGTAAGCGGCGCTCAAAAGTGTGGCTTTATTTCACTTTAAAAAAGCCTGAGTCGGCACTCCACAGTGCAACACTTGACAAACTGAATGGTGTACAAATTAACAAGGAGTGTCCAGTGGCGTAACTTTGTTTTAAAAAGTGGGTGGGACAGGTGGGGTGGGGGTTGGTAATACAATGCTAAATCACATATATGTACAATAACATTAAGTCCAACAATCGATTTAAATAGTACATGGGGTTTAAGTTGTCGTTTAATGAGATGTAATACATGTTGTCAGTGCCAATAATTATTGTATGAATAAATGCATAAATCCGCTGCACTTATTTAACGTGTACCTTAATGGTCCAGTGGTAGAACTTTCGTCAAGCGTCTCAGATGTTCTGGGTTCTAAACCGCACTCGTATAGTTATTTTTTTCTCATCAAAACCGATTATGCTTGTCATCAGTGGTTGTATATCAAGCAGGGACACGTTTGTGTGCATTATATTTTGTGATTTGACTGGAACGAATAGAGAGTCTCCTCAACGAATTGAAGCGCGCGTCCGAGTGAAGACAGTGCGGTGTGCGCGAGCCAGAAGAGAAAACACTGTATCCGCGCCAATGATCGCACATTTCAGTGCTAGATCGTCTCTTATTTATCAAACGAACGACATGAATGCTCTGCTAGTTAACTGGAGATGTTTTATTTATATGTATTGGAACATTCGGATCAAAATAAAATGACTCCGCCCCTCAAAGAATCGGAATCGAGAATCGAAAAGAACCGAAATCGAAAGGAAGAATCGGAATCGGAATCAGAATCGTTCAAATCAAAACGATGCCCAACCCTATTGATGTGTACTAACACATGCATGTTTCCTTTACTGTTAAAGGGGCAGACCAGCCACTGTTTCTTGTTTATTTTAGATTTATATTGTGCTTTTATTGTTATTTGATACTGACTTTGATCGTAAATGTTGTTTGTTATTTGCTTTGTTGCTTTGGTACTGCGCTCCTCTTTGTGTGTTCCAGTGCTCAGAGACTTTGTACAGGGCCGGGCCTGCATCTACACTAAACCTCCTTCGGTGTAGGTGATTTGAGTGGTGTGACACTGCTGTGTGGTGTGTACTGGAGGTTGGCACTGAAATAGTGACTTAAAGGTTACTACTTATTTGCGGTGTATGCTGTGGGGTTTCTTCTGTTTTCTTCTGTCTCTTACAGGTGATAGGAGGTCCACAAAGGCAGGCCCGACCCTCTTGCAGTCTTGAGGAGAGCTAATTCCAACTTCTGTGAATGTTATTATTGACACGTTTTAACATTTGATGGTTTTATTGGAACAATAAAATTGTTATCATTTTACAAGCTACATTTGTTGTCCAAAATCAGTATTGTGACCCCTAGAGGGCTCCTCCTGCCTTAAATAAGGAGGTGGCGTAGTCAGCTTATATTTCCTACACTACAATAGTCAAACCTGAACATTGCGTTAGAAAGAACAAATGGAAAGCATTTTTTTTCCCCATTGTTTTAATTCTAATTTAATAAAAACACAATTCATTCAGTCATTTTTTTTTTTTTTTTTTTTGAGAGTATCTGTGCCAAATTTTATGCTTCTATACCAAAGTGAATGATTTTTTTACTAATCTGCTGCACTAATGTAACTCAATTACAAGTAAAAGTACTGGTGTCCAAAAAGTAAGTAAAAGTAATAAGTACTCTTCTAAAGAACTACTCAAATTTTTTAATTTTTTTTAGCCGACGATATTTAATAAAATGCCAAAATATATTCAATCAATCAAATCATAGAACTATGTAGAAAATAGCTACTTCCAACTAAACACTTTTGCCTTGTAAGACTGGAAGAACTGGAAGAGAGGGCTACTCTGAGAAAACAAAGGAAATTAACATTTGAACTCTCTTGCTATAAATTATATATGTGCCCATTCGAGACACGATCACACTAGAGTTGATCATCCCAATTTACACATCATTCTCTTCAATCTTGGTTTAATATGAACAATTATCATACAGTATTATACATGTTTGGTATACCGGTAATTTAAAATGTCTCAGTGCGACTGGTACAAAGGTCTCATTCCCACAGAAGTAAACCATAAAGGTAAAAAGGTGGTTGTTATTTAAATGGCTACAATCATGTTTGCTTCATATTGAATAGCTACATAATTGTGCAACTGTTAAACATTTAGACCCTACTGTAGTATATATTCTTCCTTTTAATCCTAATAACATTAGCTCTATTCCTTCGTAAACACTTTGGTGTTTAATTTCCCTAATATTAACACCAATCCTCACAATTTCACACAACTAGTATTAACACCGATCCTCACAATTTCACACAACTAGTATCAGGACATTAATACAAAAATAAAAAACTGGGCGGTTTTTTAAACCTTATAACTGGTCCTATTTTTTTTTTTAGCTGGAGCTTTCTGCATCGCCGTCGACCATGGTGAAGATTTCCCCTGAGATGAGCATCAAGATCAGGTCTTTGTGGAGAGCTGGACACTTTTTCTCTGACGTCATTCTTGATGCAGTCGGGTGTTCATGTCTCGTCTCCTGACTCCTTAATTTACAGTTAATATATCTTCTTTGAATTAAAAGAACACAAAGTATAAGAAGACAAGTTTACAAGCATAGCCTTTCTAATTATACATAAAAAACTAAGGGCTCAGAATGTTAACGTTTACGTTGCTTAAATTCGATGCAAATTATAAAGTAATTTCAGTACTGTGATTATGAATTCGTTTTACTACAATGTTTCACTTGAATGGTGGTTGAGAATGAACTGTTCACTTTCTAACTTTTCAAAGTCTGTGATTATAGTGCCACTTAGCGGTAAAACGGCAGCAAATACACGTCCCTAATGTTGTCTATGTGGGAAAGGCAGCGGTAAAAGTGTTATTGTGGTGGAGAACCAGAGCCCCGGCTCTCCCTATAAGCGAACTAAGCGAACTTAGTTTCCCGCCGCCACTAGGGGGCCCCCCCAAACTATGGTCCGACCATAGACCCTGCGACCGTGACCTGTAACTCGATGTACATTTGCATCACATGTTAACGCAGCGGTAGAGTTACTCACAGGACACTGCACTTTTTGACGTAGAAAAAAAAATACTATGGAAGTCAATGGGGTCCATCAAATGTTTGGTTACACACATTTGTCAAAATATTTTATATTGTGTTCAGCAGAAGAAGAAAAAAATTATACATGGAGAGTGAGTAAATAATGACAGAATTTTCATGGGTGAATAATGTTAATACATTTATTGTTATCTTGTTTCAGGTCCATCTGATCTGTTGTATTTGAAAATATGTCTCATTTTAAGTGTTTAGTTTAAAATTGTCCGTTTTGTAATTAAATTGTTTTTTTTTTTTTTTTCAAAAAGAAACTGTTTTTCTTAAGTTAGCTTGGGTTTGATACTGTTAAAATTTAAAACCTTAAACTGAAAAGAAAAAGAAAAGGAAAAACATGCCAGACAGACATTGATGTAAGCAACACAGCTACAACTAATAAAATGGATAATGGGTGTCTTTTTTAGTCTATGAATAATCAATTTTATGATAAATTGAAATCTGTACTAAAGGAGATTGGTACAAAAAAGGAATGAATTGTTTTAGGTGATTTTAATTTAAACTGGGCGGAAAAAGCTAAGAGATATCAACTTTAAAGTATATCAGATCAGTGAATCTTACACAAATGATCCTTGGCCCAACTAGGATTACTCAATCAACACAAAGTCAGATAGATTTAATTTTTACTAATAAACCTGAAAGAATTACAAAATCATTTAATTTGGTAACAGGTATGTCAGACCACAACCTGACCTACAAAAAAGGAATTAATCCACAGATCTCCGTGCCTACATGGGGCTACTGATTTTGGCCGGTGTCTACAGGTCCAGAGGGGAGTCCACACGTTGCCTGTGGGATGATCGCAGTGGTTGTGCGATCTTTAGAGCCACCATGTCCCTCTCAAGATTCAAGAAATCAGCAGAGCTCTGCGTTTTGGAGGTTGGTTGCGCTGACAATGAGGTCATTTACCTCCTCCGTAAAAAATTTTTTTAACACAGAATCGATGTTCTGGACCCTTGCGATGGCATAGCGCGTCGGCCCTGGAGTCACGCCTCTGGCAGGCTGAAGAAAGGGAGTTGTCTCCGCGTTGGTGGAAAACCACACTTCGCCGTTTCTCCCAATCCACCCAGACCCAGGATCCTCCGAATCCTCCTCGCCTTCAGTGGAAGCTAGAGAGGATGATGAGGGTGCCTCATCCAAATAATGGTCTGACTCTCCTGAGTCTGTGGTGTCAGAGGGAGAAGACAATACATCCTATGCAGCTCGCTGGAGGGGTCAGGCTGCAGAATCATCTCTAAAACTTCACCACAAGTCAAGCCCTTTCTCATGTTGCTCGCTGCTCTTCTCACCATCAAATGACCAGCAGGCTTGCATGCAAGTGTTTAAATCCATTTGCTTTGTTTTTTGGTTAGTCTGCATTTCTCACCATCGAAAGGCAGCAGATTACACTTACTTTGTTTTTGTTTACTCCATGTAGTTCTGAGACCGCATATTTTTTTTTTCTCAGACGCATCAAGGTGAGTTGATGCGCTCTCTCTCTCTCTCTCACACTCACACACACACACACACACACACACACACACACACACACACACACACACACACACACACACACACACTTTAATATGCTATTATACTCCATAAAACTCCATGTAAAAGCCAGAAAACTAAGCTTTTTTGTTTTGCACAGGCCTATCTAAAGGGTTAATGGTGCAACCTGGTTATCAACAGTAAAAATTAAAAAATGTACCTCTTCCCAACAGGGAAAACCACCAACAATAAAAAATGCATGATTATTTGGTGTCATAGCTTTGCAATCAAAAAATGTGGTTATAATGGAAGTCAATGGGGCAAAAACAGCCACGAACAGTAAATGAGGGAGAAAAAGTTCAAATCTGATGCTGCACAAAAACTAACAATGCATCAAAACCAATGTTGTTTCTAATCTTTGACATGTCCAAGACTGTGATAAAAGGTTAAAAAAATCCAGTCCACAATCACATTTAATATTGAAAATAAGTCATTTTGTGTACTTTCCCCCAAATCAGTGACATCATTTATGAATTTGGCAATTAAAGAGTTCAAATCCTGATTTAGTAGTTTTGATCAGGACTGAGGTTGATTAATAGATTTATGCAAAAAAAATTGAAAAAAAATATTTATCTGATACATTTATACAGCAGTTTTAAAGTAGTGGCTGTTTTCAGCCACGAACATAACGAAAGGGTAGTGAATTTGAACAATGCACAAGGGTTAAGAGGCATTATTAACTCTTACATTCTAATTACATGTACAATCAAGGCATCGTATGAAAGCTTATCTTCCACTCTTTTGAAAGGTGTTCTCAGAGTATCAGGGAGATATGGCTCAGGATTCATGAATATAATTAAACCTTAAAGCAGAATTTGAGGTAACATTGTTTTGACCCTAATTACAAGTTTCCAGCAGCTTGTTGACCGGGTTGTCCCCGCCAGGTTGTGATCCTCATGCCCGTTTACACGATGGGAAAACGCAGATATTTCTCTGCGTTTTGGCCTGTCATTTACACGGAAAACGCCGTTTTTATCCCAGAAAACGATTATTTCTAAAACTCCGGCCAAAGTGGAGATTTCTGAAAACGCCGGTTATGTGTTGTCATGTCAACTGGGAGAGAAACGGGGTTTTAGGTTCTCTCTTGTCGATTCTGAGGATTCTGATTGGCTTGCATGGCTTTATCCTTCTCCCTACACTGCCGCCCATAGGTTTGGCATAGTTATGATGGCGCTCGACGGCGTATTTATGCGGGTTGTGTGCACGATGTAATTATTGAAAACGGAGGGGGGGGGAAATATTAGTTTCTCTAAATACCCGGCTATGTGTAAATGTGGCCTCAGACATCATAGATTTCATTTTTATATGACAACCTTTTACAGCAGCCCATGTCTGCTAAACCCCCCTTTTCCCCCCTGGGTATTAGTTTTGCTTGGAAAAAGCTGGCCCAAACCGAGGTAGCGTTTTATTTCTTCCATTATTGAAATAATTAAATGTTTAGTAATAAACTTTTATGACAGAAATATATGTAGCCTAAATAATTTAATTATTTCATTATCAACACTTTACTAGCCTAATGCTAATGTCTAGAATTAAGTGTGAATCTTCGTTTTAAGTCGGTCTCAAACTCAGATAGCCTGTGGGGGGTTGGGGGTTCAGGAGGTGTTAATGTTCTGTCTTTCATATGGAGAGTGAGCCTGATGACCAGGCAAAGGCAAAATACCTTTAAAGATAACTCTCTCGATGTGTCCAAAAGTAGGCCCTATATCCTATTAAATTATAATATTGTGGGTTTTATGTATTGTTTTATGTGTTGGTTTTTCACACACAATTTCAGTTGAAGTGTTCAATCCATTTGTTTCAACTGGTTTTGTAGAGTTTTAAAATGTTTGAGCAGTGTGTTTGTCAACAATCTGGCATTATCTAAACATGAACTATTGACGAAATGCGCTGCCAACTAAACAAGTGCGAGGTGAGCAGCAGATGCAGAGCTCTTTTATTCGCGATCCACCTCGTTTTATTGTACGGTGAATTCAACAAGGCATTCTGCTTCTTTGAAGCAACAAAGTGTCACGGTAGACGTATTCTCTGTTCCTTCTAGTCTCGTGTTTATGTTGTGGTGTGAGCGCATGGGTGTAGTGGGCGTGAATGTTATGACATTACCTGATCCGCTCCAGCTGATCATCATCATCACGTCACCAGCTGCAGGCAATCTCACCGCTCTATATATACTCACCGTTGTTCTATCATCCTTGTCAGATCGTTGGTTGATGTCGTCCGTGTTGGTGTTCCGGTGTCCTGTTCCAGTCCTGGTGTTCCTGTCTCTGTGTCTTCGTGTTGGATTTACTGTCTTCTCACCGTCACCTCTTCACTGCACTTCATCGGATCCTGACCATCGAAGTCCCTGCGTCACTAGCTGCGTTTACATGGCTCAATCCGAATGAAATCAATCCGATTAAAGAATCCGAACAAGGTGTTTACATGGACGACAAATAAAGTAATCGGGTTGATGTGCGTGTTTACATGTCACAAGCTTTACATCTGATTTGATCGTTTTAGACATGCGCAGTTACGCACAATCAGTGCACTAGACGATTCCCGCCACCGTTCCACGATGCGCATAACAGCCACCCTCTTACCATTGCTTATTTTTTTTTGTTTTAAAAATCAGATTTAACATTTACGTACTTCAGCTGCTAATTAGGAGACGACGAGCGCGTGATGTTCTGTGCCGTGCTGCTTGTATTTATCAAGCAATTAAAATGCCTCTGCCAGAGCCCAGAACAAGGCGTTTGTGGATGAAAGTCCGAAGCAAGGACTGGTGGGACAACGTTGTCTTGCACCACTTCACGGACGTGGAGTGGAAGGAAAATTTTAGGATGACACGACAGTCATTTATGACCCTATGTTCAATGGTAGAGGGGTACATGGCACCCGATGAAATTACGGTGAGAGCACCAATACCATTGACAATGCGAGTCGCAATCGTACTGTATAAACTCGCCAGCTGTTCGGAATACCGTGTCATCTCCAAAACAACAGTGCGTCATACGTCATTACATAATTTCTACGTCATTTGCACATGCGCATTGTTTTCAGTCCGATTAAGTGTTTACATGTTCTCTTGATTGGATTACAAAAGGAATAAACCACCCCCTTTCAATCCGATCGAAATTTCAATCGGATCAATTAAGGTTGTTTACATGAAGGATTTTCAATCCGATTGAGCCTTCAATCCGATTTATAAGGGTCCATGTAAACGCAGCTACTGTCTACCACTTGCTTGTACTGTTCCCCGTTGTCGCAATAATAAACACTGCTTGCACTTGCTTCCAGTTTTCGTATCCAGTGATTATGACAGAATGATCTGAACCTGAACGATCAGTTCATATATGTCTACCTGGACGACATATTGATTTTTTCTTCTTCTCTCCAGGAACATGTGCAACACGTCCGACGAGTGCTTCAGAGGTGGCTAGAGAATGGGCTTTTTGTCAAGGCGGAGAAATGCGATTTTTCATGCACAGTCTGTTCCTTTTCTAGGGTACATAGTTTCGTCTGAAGGGGTGCGGATGGACCCTGAGAAGATCAAGGCTGTGGTAGATTGGCCAAGCCCGGATTCTCGCAAGGGCCCTGCAGAGGTTCCTGGGGTTCGCCAATTTCTATTGGCGTTTTATTCGCAATTTCAGCCAACTAGTCGCACCTCTGACCGCCTTGACCTCCCCCAGAACTACGTTCAGGTGGTCGGACACAGCCGAGGCGTGTTCACCAAACTGAAAGGCCGCTTTGTTTCAGCCCCCATCCTTGTCGCCCCTGATTCCTCACGTCAGTTCGTGGTGGAGGTCGACGCGTCAGAGGTGGGAGTAGGTGCAGTGTTGTCCCAACGCTCCCCCGTAGGCGACAAGATGCATCCTTGCACGTTTTTGTCTCACCGGTTGTCCCCAGCCGAACGTAATTACGACATTGGTAACAGAGAGTTGTTGGCAGTCATGTTAGCGTTGGAGGAATGGCGTCACTGGCTAGAAGGGCGGGGGGTACCTTTTATTGTCTGGACCGATCACAAGAACCTAGAGTACATCAGAACTGCTAAAAGATTGAACTCCAGGCAGGCTCGGTGGGCACTTTTTTTCGGTCGTTTTGATTTTTCTCTTTCCTACTGTCCGGGTTCCAAGAACATCAAACCCGACGCCCTATCTCGCATATTTGATTTTTTCCGAACGCCCGGTTACTCCCGAGTGCATTTTGCCGAAAACTCTATTCGTTTCCACACTCTCATGGGAGGTCGAATCGAGGGTCAAGACGGCCCTAGAAAGGGTAATGCCTCCGCCCGGTTGTCCACCGAATCGTTTGTTTGTGCCGGAGGGATTACGGTCTGACGTCATCCAGTGGGGTCACGGCTCCAATGTGGCTTGCCATCCAGGAGTCAATCGTACTAGCTTCTTAGTCAGGCAACGATTCTGGTGGCCACGTATGGTTCGCGACATCCACGATTTTGTTTCGGCTTGCTCGGTTTGTGCCACGGGTAAGACTTCCAATCGACCTCCAGATGGGTTACTTCAGCCGCTGTCGGTTTCTTCGAGACCCTGGTCCCATATCGCTCTAGATTTTGTTACCGCCCTCCCACCCTCTCAGGGAAACACAGTCGTTTTGACTGTGGTGGACCGGTTCTCGAAGGCAGCCCATTTACCTTCAGCTAAGGAGACAGCGGGTAGCGGTCGTAGATCACGTCTTTCGGTTACATGGCCTCCCGATTGACGTGGTTTCCGACAGGGGACCCCAGTTCGTGTCCAAATTTTGGCGAGAGTTTTGTAGATTACTGGGGGCGATGGTTAGTCTGTCCTCAGGGTTTCATCCCCAGAGCAATGGTCAAACCGAGAGAGCCAACCAGGATTTGGAGAGAGTGTTACGATGTTTGGTATCCAAGAATCCTTCCTCATGGAGCCAACAACTTTCTATGGTGGAGTACGCCCACAACACGTTGCCAGTGTCGGCCACGGGCCTATCTCCGTTTGAGTGTAGTGTAGTGTAGGTTACCAGCCACCTATTTTTCCCCACATATTCGGTTAACCATATTCTGGACTCTAGGCGGAGGGGACGCGGATTTCAGTACTTGGTGGAAGGTTACGGTCCGGAGGAGAGAAGTTGGGTACCTGCTAGAGACATCCTGGATCACTCGCTTATCGATGATTACAATCGACAGGTAAGGGAGTCTGGGAACGCCAAGAGGCGTTCTTAGGAGGAGGGGTACTGTCACGGTAGACGTATTCTCTGTTCCTTCTAGTCTCGTGTTTATGTTGTGGTGTGAGCGCATGGGTGTAGTGGGCGTGAATGTTATGACATTACCTAGAGTCCAGGAAAACGGTTAACCGAATATGTGTTCTCCCCATCTACGAGTCGCGGTGGGGGAGGAACCGGGACAGGCGGATTAATGTGAGAATGAAATACGGGCTTGATTTTTAGATACATGAAAGGCGGAATGAACCCTCCTGTACGCGGGAGGTAACTTGAGGCAGACTGCCACCGGACTAATGATCTTGGTGACCGTAAACGGCTGATATATTTGGGTGCAAGTTTATTAGAGACGGTGCGGTGCGCAAAGGAATGTTCTTAGTTGAAAGCCACACTTTTTGACCCACGACGTTTACGGGAGGCTTTGACCGGTGGCGATCGGCCTTGGCCTTGGTGCGTGCCCCCACCTGGAGTAGAGTCTCACGGGCTCTAGTCCAGGTGCGATGAAACCTCTGAACAAAGGCTCATTTGTTAGTTTTTTTTTTTGTGATTGGTATGGATGACACACAGCGACATACTACAGTATTATCAGCTGTATGATGTGTTTTAATCCTGAAATGTTTAATTTCGAGAGAGACCCGGCGCGCGCAGTGCAGGGAGACTAAATAAACTAAAATAAAAGAGATCCAGCGGCGAGAGAGAAGCAAAGAAAAACGCATAATCTTAATTTATGTTGCTTTGAACTATTTTCGTTTTGTAGACTAGCCTACTGTTTTAATTGTTTATTTAGCTGAAATTTCTTTGGCAATAAAAAATTAAAATGTCGCAAGAATAAGATTGTGTTTCTTTCTTAGAAAATAAACTCTTAACTCGATGCAACCCTCTTTTAAATAAATAAACGCTATGGCGGGTATCAATGTCAGTCATCTCAATTTCGTGAATGATTCACAAAACAATAATTTAGCAGATTAAAGATAGCTTCATCATTTACATTTTCTGACGCGATCGGCTGATAATCTTCCTTCATCAGTTTTCTCGTCTTTGCAGCGGCTCTACTGGAATGTAGCAAATTTATGTGCCATTGATAATTAAACAAAACGCTTGACTTCAATAAACAGTTACCTATCTAAGCATCAAGAATGGTTAAACATTTAACGCTGTCAGCCAAGGCTGAGATTCGATCTCGGGTCGCTTGAAGTTCTGTGAAGCTCGTGCTGTTGCGTTGTCCACAGAGCTATCATCGGACCGCTGTGAACATCACGTCTTATGCTCTTGCAAAGCCTCATTGATGTAGCCTAATATTTTTCTATTGCAATGTTTTGTGTTGAAATGTTTTCATTATTTATTAAATGTATTACATTTAATTTCAGTCTTGTGATTATATGAATTCATTTAACTACATGTTTCACTTGAATTGATCTGCTAGTACCACTTTTCAATCACTCTCAATGAGCCGCGGCGCGGCGGCAGATTACGCAGAAAATAAACTGACACTTTTCAAAGTCTGCAATTGTAGCGCCTCTTAGCGGTCAAAGGCAGCAAATATACACCCGCAATTTTAGGTAAAAGTATTTTTCTGGTTGAGTACCGACTGTACACTTAAGCCTGTGTACTCCCTTCATAAACAAATCATGAAAGTGTTAGATAAAAAACCAAGGGACTACCATCATTGTACTATTTTGAAGAGGTTACATTTATTAAGTTTTAATAATTTAGTATTTTATACTGATGTGTGCCTGATGTACAAAATTATCCATAATCTTGCTCCACACCCTCTTCAGGGATGCGTGACCCATAACGGAAGTGCAGGTAGGACTAGAGCATCTGCCAGGGGAGATTTGGTACCGCAGTAAAAACAGCCTTTGGGCAAAAAGCTTTCTCAGTTAGAGTAGTGGGGCTGTGGAATTCCTTACCTACAAACATTCAAAGCCTCAATAGCTTCTCAATTTTTTAAAATAAGCTTAAGTACTGGCTACTATCTCAACAGATCTGCAACCACTAATGACTGTGTTGTACATTATCTCTTTTATATTCTGTTTTTAAATGTTATATTCCTGGACCTGTATGTATTGGGATGTTTTATGTGGTTTATGAGTAATGTATGTTATTTTATTTGTTTACCTGCCCAGGGACAGCAGATGTAAAACTAGCTATTAGCTAATTCTGATGCAATTACTTTTAATTGTGCATTGTCCCTGTAAAAATAAACAATAAAATGAAAAAAAAAAATGAAATGAAAGCATTGACAAATCAATCATTGGTGCCACCATGGGCCCCCAAAATAAAATTCTGCTTAGGGCCCCATAAAGGCTTGAACTCTGTGGAGAACTGTACTTGTTGAGTTAACATGGCTAAATCCATGTGTGTGGAGCTTCCACTTTATAAGCTGAAAGTGCAACAACATTCAGGGTGGGTTGAGTAGAAGCGAGTACAAATGTGGTGTTGCTGAGAGTGGTTTAAGAAGTGTTTTCTTTGTGTGTGGAAGGAACTTTTCAGCCAAGCACTGTATATATACACACACACAATGGTGTTTATTGACAGTCTGTTGATTATATATATATATATATATATATAGAGAGAGAGAGAGAGGAGAGAGAGAGAGAGAGAGAGAGAGAGAGAGAGAGAGAGAGAGAGCTTTTTGTTATTCCTTTCTCACAATTTTGGGAATGCTGGATCACAAAAGACTGTCAATAAACACCATTTAACTTTTTGACAGCAGTGACTGTTCTTACCATCACGCCTCATCACTGATTTACAGACACGCCTGTTCTGCACACGACACTCAAACACAGAACCAGGAAACAGGAATCACAGGAGTTCAGGGAAAGTGAAACTGAAGTGTAGTTGAGCTGTTGTGTGTTTGTGTCTCTGTCTTCATGCAGTAAAATGGCAGAAGCCAGATTTTCTCAGGATGAGTTCCTGTGTTCAGTGTGTCTGGATCTCCTGAAGGATCCAGTGGCCATTCCCTGTGGACACAGTTACTGTAAGATCTGTATCACAGACTGCTGGGATCAGGAGGATGAGAAGAGAGTCTACAGCTGCCCTCAGTGCAGACAGACCTTCAGGCCAAGACCTGCTTTAGCTAAAAACACACTTCTGGCTGAAGTGGTGGAGAAACTGAAGAAGACTAAACTTGCTGCTGAGTGTTACGCTGGAGCTGGAGATGTGCAGTGTGACGTCTGTACTGGAAGAAAACACAAAGCCGTCAAGTCCTGTCTGGTGTGTCTGAACTCTTACTGCCAGAGTCACCTTGAGCAACACGAGAGTTTGTTTAAAGGAAAGAGACACAATCTGACTGATGCCACTGGACGACTGCAGGAGATGATCTGCCAGAAACACGACAAGATCCTCGAGGTTTTCTGCCGCACTGATCAGAAGTGTATATGTTTGCTGTGTGTGATGGATGAACATAAAAACCACGACACTGTATCAGCGGCAGCACAGAGGACAGAGAATCAGGTATGAACTTACAGACGTCCCATTATTATCATTTACAGGCTCATAGTTTTTTTAATTGGGACTACTATAATACATTTACATAATTTAATGTCTATTTTCACCCTCTGACTGAACTCTGGTTTAGGGTACGTTTACACGACAATGATATGCTTAAAGTCCCCCTGTAGTCAATCCTTTTATCCCTTAAAGGTGCCATGTGTAATTGTCTGGCAAAAAAATCAAGTCATACTCCACATTCCATACCAGATGCCTACTGTAGATGCCTTTTAGTCTGAGTCCGTTTCGCCCGATGCCTTTTAGTCTGAGTCCGTTTCGCCCGATGCCTTTATGTCTGATGCCTTTTGTCTGAGGCTGTTTCGTCTGATCCCTAATTGTACGAGACCTGACACCTGACATAGTTTTTCCTGAGACCTGAAGCTTTTCAGTCTGAGGCGCGATGCCGTTTTGTCCAATGACTGAAGCCTTTTAGTCTGAGGCATGATGCCTTGTCTTCATATGGCTGAGGTCTGAGGATGTCCTAAAATGTACACCGTAGACCACTTTTGAATATTGGGGCCACAACAGCAGGCTTCCATGCATCAGGGCACCTTCCTTGAGGTGAAATATTGATTATGTGTGTTAGTGGGGTAACTATTGAAAAATTCATCTCTTTCAGCATAAGTGTATCCATACCATAGACATCCTTAGCCCTTGAGGATTTGAGTGATGTAACTACTTTTACAATCTCATCCTCTGATACTGGTCTTAGTATTAATGCTGACTCTCTAGTATTGGCTGTATGGATGCTGGGGACCCTCTCCACTGATGAAGACTAGAGCATAATTCCCATCCTGGGATCTCCCAAAGTCAATAATGAGCTTCTTGGTCTTCTCAATGTTCAGAGATGGCACACCCCTGTGGTGTGCCAGTGCTCAAGAGTGACAGTGGAAGATGTATAGGGGCCTGGTCTCACTACCTGGGAGTGCTCTGTCAGGAAATCTTGAATTCAATTACACAGCATTGGGCTCAGGCCTAGCTGGTGGAGTTTTTTTGGTCAGTTTGCAGGGAATTATAGTATTAAATGCGGAGCTATAGCCCATATGCAGGCTGCAATGATGGCACTTTTCGTCCTCCTCCACCTCAAAATCATGGTAATATTTGGCGAACTTTGCATATCGCAGAGCTAGCATCAAGCATATTTTGCATTCGTCCATCTGTGCAAGATGTTGTGGAAATTATCAATATTAAAACCTGGATGAAGGAGACAAAGTCGATTCTCAAAAGATTAAACAAAGTATTTTATTTCATCCATGAAATAAGGCGTTCCCACACAGAGAGCATCTGACATGAGAAGTCAAAGGCTAGTCCCTTTCGCCAAGGTTATATACCCTAACACATCCTATAAAAAAATCCTTTGTTACCTTAAACCCAGACGTCTTAGCTCATGATCTCATGTCCAACATTATTTCTATCTAGACAGAACACTGTCATGTCAGCAAAAAGTTTCCTGTTTTTAGCTGCTGATCGAAACTGCGCACACACATATTGTCAGCCTTCACATGACTCAGAGAACATTTCGTTCCTGCAAGTTTGTCCTAACTTGTTCTAAAAGCTTGGTTATATATCTTTAATAATGTGCTTTTTGCTTATATGATTATATTCCTTTAAATGCTTATTAGGGGCCAAGCACTGAAGGTGCGGGCACCTATTGTATCTGTTCTGGTTCTTATTCTTCTTTTTCTTTTTCTTTTTCTTCCGACTGGGCGTCTATGGCAGCCTATAGAACCATTTGCGGGAAACTTATGAAAATTGGCACAGTGATAGAGGACAGCCTGAACTATCACCATAGCAAATTTGGAGTCTCCAACTCATTCCCTCTAGCGCCACCAGCTGTCCAAAGTTTCACTCATGTTTATGCTAATAACTTTTGAACCACAAGGGCTAGAAACAAAATTCGTTTTTCCTCTGATTCCTGAGCTCACGACGATTCGACTGCACCCTATGACGTCATTTTCCGTCATAATAGTTTTCCTGCCATTTTGAATTTTCCGAAAAACCTACTTTTTCGAACTCCTCCTAGGCCGTTGCTCCGAATTTCACCAAAATTGAACCAGATCATCTTCAGACCATGCTGACAAAAAGTTATTAAAAGCTTTTTGATAAACCCAATCGTTATCAAATAACACGCAAACAAATTTTACGTAGCGCTTGCAAAAACAGACGTAAGGCTGTATCTCCGCAACGCTTTATCGAATTCTGACCAAACTTGGTACATGTCATCATAGGCATGACTTGAGGCTACATGCAGCGTTTCGGCGCAGCGCCACCTACTGGTCCAGAGATATGAATTTTTTTTTTATTTTGGCTTATAACTTCTGAACGGTTTGTCCAAGAATCCTAAACGTGGTCTTGTTAGATTCAGGGCGTCATGCCGAGTCGACTGATATCCAATTTTTCCAGATCAGCCATTTTGTCTGTCGGCCATTTTGAATTCTGTGTTAAAATGCTGTATTTTTTGAACGCATGAACAAATTTTTACGAAACTCGGTATGGGTCATCAGTACAATGCCCTGAAGGAGCCTGAGAAGTTTCGAAACAGCGCCACCTAGTGGATAATTTTTTTTCCCAAATGCTTATAACTTTGGGTGTGGTCGACTTATTTTCACGGGAGTCATCTCCTTAGACTCCTGAATCGTTGCCGAGTCCAACGATACCAAACTTGCCAGGTTTCGGCATATGGTTTGTTCAGCGTTGTAATTTAGCGCTTAAAAAACATTTGGCGATATCTTCGAAACCGCTAGTCCGATCGAGACGAAACCACCGTCAGAAGTTTGGAAACATAGGACGATAGCTATACGTCAATGCCCAAATATAAAAATATTGATAGTAAGGGGTAGTAAAATTCAATCAAAGTCATGTGTCAGTCATTTTTGACATGTTTTTTCACATAAATGTCTATAACTCCGAAGCGGATTGAGATTTTTTCACCAAAATTGACACACATATGTATGGGCTTACTGTGAGGACACATAAACAAAATGGTGGGATTGAGCCTCTTGGTGGCGCTATAATAGAACAAAACATGAAATTCCCATTGACACAGTTTTGTGATGTAAAATGCTATACTTAATGAATGCATTGCTGTAACATTACGAAACTCAGTATGGGTCATCAGTACAAGGCCCTAAAGGTACTCAAAAGATTATGAGACAGCGCCACCTTTTGGTCAAAAGTTATAATGAAATTTCCCAAAATGCTAATAACTTTTGAATAAATTTGCCTATAGTAATGACACTGATCTCAATAGATTCCTTGGGTTATGCTGAAAACATAAATACCAATTTTGCCATAGTCAGTCAAACTTCCTGTCCGCCATCTTTATTTCCTTTTAAAACGTACTTTTTCGAACTCCTCCTAGACCGAACGTCCGATTTTCACCAAAATCGGATCGTGTCATCTCCAGACCGTGCCGAGTAAAATTTATGGATTTCGTGTCGATAGACTTAAACTGTTGTCGTATACCGCAGTGGCAAAGTTGAGGCATGATGCCAAAATGACTATTCAGGCTTTATATCTGCAATGCCTTGACATATTTACTCCAAACTTTGTATGTGTCATTGTCACTTCACTCTGACCACATAACATCAGTTTCGTAACTGCGCCACCTATTAGTCGAAAGTGATAAACATATTTTTAGTTATTGTATGTGATTTTTCAACCATTTTGCCAAAATTCATCTTTAAATGTCTTCAATTGCTCCTTGCTGCAGTGGGTCTCACACTCCCAGCCACTTTGGCATGTCTTGTCGTCTTGCGCTTGGCCCCGGTGATTGCTGCTTGCAGCTATATTGAGTAAGAATGAATCTTCAACCTTAATAAAAGTTGTACCCATATAAAAGTAAAAGAACACATCTAAATGTAAAATTTCCATTACAAAGACAATTTAACCCTTTAAAGGTGCCATGTGTATTGTCTGGCAAAAAAAAATCAAGTCATACTCCACATTCCATACCAGATGGGGGCAGTATACCTCCATAAAGTGAATTGGTCTACTGTAGAGTAACAGACGAGAAACGGCATAGTCTCTATGCTGCGCCCCTACCTTCACAACCAGAGACATCATATAGATAGACACCCTATTGACCGCTACTGCCTACTAGCGCGGTCGAGCCGTGGGGCCGCCATCTTAAACCGGTCACCCGCTCCACTCAGTGTAATCTGTATGGCAGGTGCAATGAGCTGTCAGCGCATTTAATTAACCATACCTCACTGAATACCGAACTGATTTTCACGCGGGGTTTTTTTCTGCAAATGTCATTCATGTAGCTATGATACAGGACACATGGTTCGGCATATTTTAATATTCATAGTAGGCTTAAAAGTAATATAATATTCTGATATAAGATATAAAGTGACCAGACGTCCAAAATATGTGATGTAGGATATAAGGTATTTTATAAATCACACACTATAAATATGATAAAGAAGCAGAAACAGATAGTTGCAGTAAAGTAAGATATTTTAATAAGTTGAAGAAACAATAATGATTTGTGACACACACACACTCGATTTGCGCATCGCCGTCATGTGTATATTACAGTAACGTTATTACATTGCTTCCTGATATCTTGTAATTATTACTTTACCCAACCTTTCCATGTCGAGTGATGCAGTAAACATCAGACAGCGCACGTGAACCGATCATCTCTACTATAGTAAAAAAAAAACACGAACACTGTTGAAAGATACAGTAGGCTACAAATGACCTGTTCGCGCCACAAATTGTTCTCCGTCCTTAGCGACCGAGTCATTGAATGTGAAACAGCCGGCTGCTGTCGTCAGCGAGCAGCAATATTCAGACAACGAGGGCGTGCGCGCTGTGTTGATACCTCCGTTTCAGTTTCTCGAACCCGCGCAGTGCAGCGGTCAGAACACGGAGACTATGCGTGCGAAAGCATGGGGAGCGATCCCGGGCGTGTCAGAATGGGTGCTGAACGTTGTAAAACAGGGCTATGCGCTGCAGTTCGCTCGCCGTCCTCCGCGCTTCCGAGCCCGGACCGTGACGAGCGGTCCTTTTCTTATCTGATTTGATTTGTGCTTCAGAGCGCGGTGTTTTCCCTGCAGCGGGTGGTGGTGGTAGGGGTATCTTGCCAAAGGCTTCAGCCATCCTTCCGCTCTCTTCCCTGAATTGAAATTAAGTAGTGGGCTGTACTTTCCACACGATTGACATCAGGTTCAAGTACGCCCACAAGCCGTGCGAGTTATTAGTGTATTACAGGTTGGCTGGTGGTTATGTTGCCTGCATACCGCCTCCCATGGCCGAAACTGGTATTACGACACCTGTCGGGCCGTGGCTAGTAATGCTAATGCTAATTAAGGTTGATATCTCTGCAGCACTATAACTTGACATTTTTTTAATGACATCATTGCCCTTATTTCTTCTCATTCTTTTAATGCGTGTAGCTCATTTTTTGGATATTTTTACCTCAATTTTTACACATGGCACCTTTAAAGGCACACTATGCAAGAATTGTACCTTAATATAACAGCTTCAAAGTCATTTCGATGGTAAACAAACTCGTAGTAAGGCGAATCATCCCTATAGATTTTATTCATAAAATAAACACCAGCAACAAAAAAATATACTGTTTATGTTTACTGTTAAGAATAAACAACAATCTTCTGGTTGTTACCCCTTTATTCACCAAACTTTACATGTTGTTCCCTTATACTTACACATAAGTACTTTATATGTACACTATAATTACAGAAAGTTACACTGTTAAATCGCTTTAATTACACAGTACTTTCCGGGCTGTAATCTAAAGCGTTACCGATGTTTCTCCTGTCATTGGTTTGTCCTTTAGCTCCAGCTGAAGGAGACGCAGAGGTCGTTCCAGCAGAGGATCCAGCAGAGAGAGAAAGATCTTCAGCAGCTGAGAGAGGCTGTGGCGTCTCATAAGGTGAGTCTGGAGAAGAAGAGAAGTGTGAGACGTCTCAGTCAGGACTCACTGAAGACACTGTGTGATTGTGATGTGTGTGTAACAGCGCTCGGCACACACAGCAGTGGAGGACAGTGAGAGGATCTTCACTGAGCTCATCCGCTCCATTGAGAGAAGCCGCTTTGAGGCGACACAGCGCATCAGAGATCAGGAAAAGACTGCAGTGAGTCGAGCTGAAGGACGACTGGAGGAACTGGAGCAGGAGATCAATGATCTGAGGAGGAGAGACGCTGAGCTGGAGCAGCTTTCACACACACAGGATCACATCCAGTTCCTGCAGGTAACACAGATCTAGAAGAACAGGGTCATAGTGGACTTGAGCAAGAGACTCAAACTCATCTGATCTTCTTCTGTTGAATGAGACGCACTTACAAATGCAGTTCAGCTCTTGAAATCTCGGAGGAAACTTTTTTCTGAAAGATATATTGAACTTCCAGACAACAACAGTTCAAAACTTTTGTTTACAACGTGAAATCCATTTATTAACCTAAACTTAATAAACTTAACTTGAATGTAATGTTACCACCCAACAAACACAAAACGTCTTCACAATGCACTATATTGTTTGCAATTAGGTAATGTATAGGTAAAATTACAATTTTTACAAATTTTAAAACCACACCTAAATAATAAAAAAAACTATGTAACCAAAGTAAAATGTTGAACAGGCATGTTTTCTTTAAGTACTAAAAGAGAAGAAGTTAAAATCATGTGTTTACTATAAAGACAAAACCGCAACAATCTGCAACTTTTGTGAGACGTTTTATTTAGTTGTTAAAGGGCACCTATTATGACATTTAAAATGTTCCTAATGTTGTTTAGGGAGTCCCCAACAACAGTTTTACATGCATGCAATGACAAAAAACACTTTTGTTGTCGTATAATATGCATTTATTTTTACCTGATTTGCTCACCGACTCCCAAATGATTCGTTCAACGACTCGTTTTTCCAAACCCCTCCTTTGCGCGACGCTAATCTGCGTTGATTGGTCAGATGACCCAGCAGTGTTTACAGAGATAATACTTGTTTAACACAGAGTACAATGATGCTTTTATCAATTAAATTGTGTTATAATAATGATTATAGTCCACTGCTTTGTAGTTTGTAGTAAAAAACTAAAAATAAGATAAAGAATTTAATGTTATGTTAGCGAGCATAGCCCAGAGTTCATATTGTAAAAGCACAATCAGTCTTTGTTTGCATTAGCTCGATGCATAAACATAACGTTTTTACAAAAAAAAAAATGCAGTTACGTTACTACGAGGTATTATTCTATTCTTTAAGACAACTCCGAAAACAACGACAAACACTTCACATATCTCAATATACAATTGTCATTGAAGACCTAGAAGCTAAACGGTGCTTACACAACAAACAAAATAATAATTAAATTAAGCATGCTACATAAAACATAAAAGCAACAATTATTAATAACACTTACAGGTTGTGATACGGAGGAGGAAGCTGATGCAAATACACTTGGAAATGAACCTTCCTTCAATATCAGCCGTCTCGCGAATCCAAGTTTGATTGCACTTAAAGCAATCGTCTTCAAAATGGCGCGAACAAAGCACAAGGCTCGGACTATACTTCTGTGGTATAGTTGTATATATGAATTGTAGCCACTTAGTCTTCAAATGCTCCTCCTTGGGCAGATCGTCTTCTAACGATTCATAAAAATGACTCAGAGTCGACTCTACTTTTGAAAGACAATAACTTTATATACGGTGCACTTTCATATTTCAAACTTTGCAGGATGTTTTTGCTCACTTAGATCTATGTTACACACTACATGAAAGGTAAATTTCAAAATTCCATATTAGGTGCCCTTTAAATGTTTTTTGCAGCCAGGGCAGTCTAGCAACTCTCCATAGACCTTCTAGCTGCAAAAACCTAAATTGGGTCAGGCCAATCACGTTGTGTATAGAGTAGGCGGAGGCGGGCTTAACATATGACGACAGAGTTGCGATGGCTGCCATTTAAAAACAAAGAATGGCGGCTGCGGATGGAGAACACCGGTCTTTCGAATGGCTTTGGCCGCGACTCTGGAGGACTTGGAGTTAAGTTTTTCTTTAAAGGAACACTCCGACTTTTTGGGACTTTAGCCTATTCACCTTATCCCCCAGAGTTAGAAAAGTCCATACATACCTTTTTCATCTCCGTGCGTGCTATAAGTCTGTTTGACGCACCCACCGCTAGCCTAGCTTAGCACAAAGACTGGATGTGAATGGTTGCAGCTAGCATACTAATCCAAATAAGTGACAAAATGACGCAAACATTTTCCTATTTACATGTTGTGATTTGTATAGTCACAGAGTGTACAAAAAACAAAATCACATGAGACACAGACATATTATAACTGTATAAATACTGGGAACTATATTCTCTGAAGGAGAAGCACTGCTACTTTGGCGGAGTGATAACCCCAGCGCCCGTTGTTTCTTCTGTCAACAAAACCAACGTGACTAACTATCTATTAGCGGACGTGAATGGTGATCATGGCTGATTTTGAGGAAATTTCAGATGATTTTTACTTGGTATCAAACCAAGATCCAGAACCATATCGTTTGTTACCCAAACTCTGAACGAACTCTCTGCTCCTCACCACGGCGCGTCTCAGGTGCTGCGGTTATCAATCCGCCCAAGTAGCAGTGCTTCGCTTTCAGAGAATATAGTTCCCAGTATTTATACGGTTAAAATTTGTCTGTATCTCATGTGACTTTGTTTTTTGTACACTCTGTGACTATACAAATCACAACATGTAAATAGGAAAATGTTTGCGTTATTTTGTCACTTATTTGGATTAGTATGCTAGCTGCAACCATTTACATCTAGTCTTTGTGCTAAGCTAGGCTAGCGGTGGGTGCGTCAAACAGACTTATAGCACGCACAGAGATGAAAAAGGTATGTATGGACTTATCTAACTCTGGGGGATAAGGTGAATAGGCTAAAGTCCTAAAAAGTCGGAGTGTTCCTTTAAGAAAAGAGCAAAGAACGGCACTTAAGTCATTTTTAAAAAAGGAAGATGTGTTTGGAGTTTTGCCGACTGGATACGGAAAAAGTTTAATATACCAATTAGCTCCACTGGTGGGAAAACGCATGGGACTCAGATTCGTTGCTCTGATTGGTTGTAGCGCTATCCTATTGCATGCAGAGGGATTTTGAGAGACAACCGTTTATCCCGCCCCTCGGATTAAGCCGCGTCTATGGAGAGTTGCCAGACTAAACATCTTGATGTAAGTCTGGCTTGCCAGGCTACATTGGAATAAGATATTTTAAAATATCCAAAATACAACCAGGCCAAATTGTCTATGGCTGTGGTTCCAAACCCTTGTGTAAGTAAACGATCCACTTGTGTGTTGCGCTCGTTTTTATCGCGTTGACTGTGCGGATGCTTCATCCATGTTTCATTTCCGGTGGCATTTTTTAGGCCGCAACATAACAGAAACAGTCTCTTTAGCACAGGGTAGGAAAAAAGCCTTGGCTAAATTGTGTGGCTTCCCAGTTGTGGCAATCCAATGAGAGATAATGAACGAGGCGTGAGGAGCCTCTCTTTCACCGTAGCAGATTTCTGTAGCTCTCATGTTTGACCTCGAATAGGGCTGTCAAGAGGATCCCAGTGGAAGAGCAATCCAAGAATTTGGAATAAAGGAGTTGATTGTGACCTCTTGGATTTAAGAATCAAGAATGTCAAGTGGGAGGTGTGAAGGTAAACACATTAATTTATTTAGTGAAGAAGAAAAGAGAAAACTTGTATGCCGAACTGATTACAGAGGTACGGAAAGCCATGAAGAGCGTCGTCATCCAGATGACGTCATCCGTTTGGAAAAGCCGAACTCAACTCGTGATGAATCTCTATCAGGTGCGCTTGCAATTAAGAGCACATTAAACACCGAACACGGGCAGAAACAATCGTCAGTGAGAGCGCTTGTCCTGCGGTTTTATCCAGCTTATCTCCCTTTGAGGAAAGAACTTTGTGACTAGAAAAAGCTGAGGTATGAGTGAATGAGTACAACAGGAATTGGATGCACATCAGTGATTAATCAACCCGAGACGCTGCTGGTAGGATGACTGTTTGAAGCTCAATTAACTTATGTTCAGATAAATGCCATCTTGTGTTATTTATAATGTTAACATGTTTTAAGACATTTTTATTTTGAGTATGATAAGGCTGTATTAGGGTACATACGATTCATATATGAATTTAAAAGTCTGTTGGAAATTAGTATATTGCGGTAATGCATAGTGTGTCAAATGTTTGATTGTAATTAGAAATTGTATCCTTCTTTTTCTTCTTTAAAGGTTATCAACCTAATCTGAACTTTTCTACTAAAGGAATGACTGTGTCAAGACTAATCTAATTGCAAACAAAGTTCATCTGTTCCATTCTATTGTGAAATGAATGAAATCAACATACTGCAAATCAAGATTATAACAACTTTTATTGAAGAGAAAGTAAAAGCCATTTTTGAGATGATTCCTGTGTCTGTGGTTGACTAAGCCCTTTTTCAAGTTAAAGGCAGAACTGATGTGAGAAATCCAAGAAGTAACTTGACAGTTGATAACCACCGCCGAACATCCCTATGAATAACGGTTGATGGAACTTTAGTGCTTTCACGTTTGGTGACCTTTTTCGTGTCTGATTTCTCAAGACCCGAACAAAAGACCGGGTGACTTGAGGAAACTCTGACGTCAACATCTCTCACAATACCTTTAGGATCAGCATTCGCCTTGATGACTCGTCCTAACTTGTATTGACTCCTCAGAGCATTCTGGTCTGCAACCCAGACAATGTCTCCTTCGGCAACATTCCTTTCCCTTGTGTGCCATTTACTCCTTATGAACAGGTTTGATCCTGCTAGCTGGCTCCACTTTTCCCAGAACTTGTTCATTTCTCCTTGAATAACCCTTAATCTCTAGTATGGGTATCCTGCAAAATCGAAATCACCTGAATCTCCTCTTGGGTTTGGAGGGGCTGTACGCGACAAATAAATTAGGGACGTCCCGGCTAATTTGGGACAGTTGGCGACCCTAACCACGAAGGTCCCGTAGTTTACACTGGAAAAACTGGTTGCAGTGAATCGTGTTGTCAAGAGTCTTAGCATTTTGGAAGGTTTAAGACTCTCCTTCGCTAACACCTTGAGCCATGAGCTCATGAAGAGCCATCAGAAGCAAGCTAAATAAATGTATTAGAAAACGCTGCATTTGCCATTTGTTTAGTAATTGCTTCCAGAAATGTAGGTATCCATAGAGTTGGATTAACGCAGCTCACATGGGTCCAAGATCGAAAAATATGGAAATATAGCAATGCTTCAAGTGTTTTGAAACCACAAAACTTGACCACTAACTGCTCAAAAACGATTACTCGTATCCTTTGAACTGCTTTTCCTGAGCAAATCTACTCAACTCTCAAACCCGACTTAAAGGGGTGGTAAAATGCCATTTTCACAAGATGTAAAATAAATGTCTGATTTTTGAAGCACAAAATACCCCACAGATATTTTTTATATAGCATGTTAAAGTTGTCACTTTTTGAGGATTTGCAAAAACGCACCGTTTTGTGCCTGGCCCTTTAAATGCAAATGAGCTGCTGCAGAGGGCGGGGTTTCAAGAGCTTGTGTGTGTGTGTGTGTGTGTGTGTTAGCAGCATACTGTCTATGTTTAGCAGCTGCGATTACCTCACACAGACACTAAAATGACAGAAACTGTTCAGCTTTTAATGTTAAAACAGAGTCAGACAAAGATGGAGAGACTCAAGAAGAAGTGACAACATGTAGAAGCAACAGGACGTCTCTGAATGGTTAGTTGGTGAATTTATGTTGCTGATGTGGAGTTAACTATCTTCAATTAGCATATTCTGTCATGCTAATCTATAAATCGCTCGTATAGGAACTGTTGTGAGATGCACACAGAGTGACTTTCTATTGCATGTGAAAAGATGGATGCCAAAGTTTGAGCTGACTCACAAATGTGCTCGACTACAACAACTCTCCCTCTCCTCAACATGGACTGCGTGTTCCCGGGGGCGGGGCTTATGTACATTTTAGGGTTGCTGATGTCACTAAACCCAGATGAATGTCGTGTAGTCCCTACCAGCCATTTGTTGTAGTCCTTTTCTTCCTTTGCTTTGAACTTTGAGCGTTGTAACTTTGCATATGTTGTTTATCCTCAAACAGCAACATTACACACTAACTGAAGTTAGAAAAGTGAAATCATACTCAACCACCCCTTAACATTTATGTTATTAGCTCATTTTTTATCTAGTGGTCGACCGATATATCGAAGTCCAAGAGTGTCATCAAAATAAAAGTCCCACTTCAAAGACATCGGCCAATCAGAAAATCAGTGTTTCGGCGCTCCAGACTTTTATTTTGACGGGCGGCGCTGAGAACACCAGCGCCTGAGAAGAGAAAGCAGCGCCTGATCACACAGCGATCACTCACATTCATTAGTTCACGATCTCTGTCAGTCATATGCCTTTAGATTATTTGTAACAGAACAGGAAAAACAATCAGGCTAAAATACTTTCTCATCCGCCGTCAACATTCAGCAAATGCACATCTACATCATTTAAACTAATCTATTAATTATAAATCGATAATTTGTATACATAATTTATACAAATCTATCATTTAACAAATCACAAACCATGCAGGTTTAATCGAATCCAGCTGTGATATCTTGTGAAGTGTGCATTTGTAGCCTGCATAAGTGTAATACTGCGAGTGTCTGTCGAGATTCACAGGAGACGAGGTTGAAGAACTTTAAATCCTTCATTTTAAAATATGCTGTGCTATATCTAGTTGCCCACACTGTCATATTCATATTGTTTTTACTGTGTGCTGTATGTAAAATTAGCGTTACTTTGTCTTTATTTGAGAAACAAAATATGATTACCAGTGCGCACGAAATTACCAGATTATTGAGTGCCCTGATAGTGTTTATTTCCTTTTTATTCACATATTTTTAAACAATTACTTTGTGAAAAATACTGTAATAGGATTGCAGATTCAAGAAGTTGCCATCTAAAGGATATATATGTGGCAATGCTAAGGGAGGGGGTCAACGTTGTAAATACGTTTAAACACCCCCAAATACAATCCGACTACGCCACCCCGTAACGAAACGGGGAACTAACCAAAATAAGGGACACAAATTCGTAGGCTGAAGTAATCCGAGAGAGGAGTGTGAACAATGTACAAAAGACTTTATTCAAATCACCATAGATTTCAAATCACCATAAATAGTTAAAATGTTCAATGATAATCAATGTCAAAT
Organism: Phoxinus dragarum; assembly: GCA_033366665.1. Taxonomy (NCBI): domain Eukaryota; kingdom Metazoa; phylum Chordata; class Actinopteri; order Cypriniformes; family Leuciscidae; genus Phoxinus; species Phoxinus dragarum. The sequence goes on along the minus strand of JARPMJ010000626.1, from coordinate 171,313 downwards.
GTCAGGTCACGATCAAGCACGGTCACAATCAGAAACTCTGTGTTCTGGAAAAAAAAAAATATATAAATTTGAAAATACTCAAAACAAAAAGAAACAAAAAGAAATAATAAAAGACACAGGCTTTCCAGCGGCGGGGGCAGGCTAGATGGAGTAAAGATCCTATCTGCAGATTCGTGTAACACACACACACGCACACACAGTGAGAGGTGAATCCAAGCAGCACTGCACTCCACACAACTGCACCACCACCTGTGATACTCCAAACTAGCTAGCTAGCCTCCCAGCCTCTGGCCAGCAGTGCCTAGAATACAGCAAAACAAACAAAGCAAGTTAAATTCTGTTGTAAAGTTTTTCTTCTTCTAAGCAAATACCAGGAGACGTTTGGATCACGTTCAAGTAGAAGTTCTTCTTTATTGCACGCGGCTGCGGGTTCCAAAATCAGTCTAGACCTAAACAGTATACATTGAAGTTATATACCTTCTAAGGGGGAGGGATTACATAGAGGTGGAGACTTCTGGGGGTGGAGCGACAGCAGGGAGGAGTTGATTCTCTCTAGTGAAAAACCTGTATTGAATCTGGATTGCTCCAGAACCAATCAGCATATAACACTCTATTGTATTGCTAATCCAATCATCATGATGCTTCAACGTCTGAGCTAGGAATCAGCATAACTATTCACATGCTGATTCTGGCCAGGAACTCCGGTTCCATGGGCCATCCTAGAGCCATTAAAGACAAAAGGTGAAAGTCTCAATGACTCATTTACAAGTTGTGCAGGATCTACTGCTGGAAACTCAATAATCATAATTTATACCTAAAACAAAATAGATTCTTAAAATTTGTTATCCTTCAGTCCCCCGTTTGAGAGTTCTTAAAAACTCTCACAAAATACAAATTTAAACACTTAAAAGTTAATTCTTGTAACTGGTGTAAGTTACAGGCACATAGCAAGTTCATTCTTGTATCTTGAGTAAGTTACAGGCACGTAACTTCGGATCTCTGTAGTTCTTCTGTAATTGCATGCGGACACAGAAACAAACATGCAATTAGGGTTCGTGAACCTTTCAGTCATCTGGTGGAATTTTGCTGAAAGATCAAGAATGTCTTGTTGGATTTTGCTCAAGTTCTCTGTTGGATCCATTAAACCTGTGAGATGGGATTAAAGCTCCAAAAGTTCTTTCACCACCATGGTTGTGCACAAGTCAGTCCTGGAAAGCAGCCATGTTCTTTGTTTGTGGCAGAAGCTGAAGTTGCGTGTGCCATGCAACGTTCTTTCCAGCAAACAAGGCGTTCTTGACATATTCATTAGCTCTAAGAATATGTTGTTTCTGGAGTCTACACTTTGCGCGATGTCCATGATGGTTAGTAGTGTGACAATCTTGATCATGTTCGATGGATGACTGAAGGTTCCACTGTTGACATACGGAACGTATGTGAGTCTCTGCGTTGTGTATTTTTTTCTTTTTCTTTGTGATAGTTGGCTCAGCAGTGGATCGAGTCGTTTTCTGGAAGGTTGTGGCTTCATACACAGGTGAGGAGGTCATTGCATATGGGTCTCGGGACAGTCATCCAGTGGTATCTGCACAGAGGAAGAAAGAAAACAAAAGAGAAAACGGCAACAGAGCAGTATTCGTTGTAAAGACTGGTTGTATCCTCTGTTCCATCTGAGTCTGCTATTTGTTGTTCCTTCTTTCCCTAATACTTAATTCATGAGACACCTAACGAAACAGTGAGGTGATGATGGACTAGTGGAGGGGCAGGGCCTCTGAGGGAAATGTCTTCACCGCAAGGGTTGGCCCCCGAAAGCCTGTTGCTTCCGGTTCTTCCCTGGGCTCCTCACTGTTCCATGTGTCCTATCCTGTCCCTGTAGCTGGAGGAACACATTTACATTGTGACACATGAGTCCAAGTTTTCCCTTCCCTGACACAATACTTCAGCTGCTGTAATCAACATCACTCGATGTGGTCTGTACCACTTAGGTTCTAACGGCTTGTTTCTTGAGCTGAACCATCAACAAAACAACTATTTTCAAACTAACTTTTCTATGGGAGTTTCTTTTACTTCCCTCGTAGGTGTGTATGTAAACGTAACACAATTGTGAGTCATTTCTCCTTCATCCTCTAACACAACTTCAGTCATTGCAGACATCATACATGAGGATGGGTTCGTAACTGGTGCACGCTGTAATACAATATTTGGAGCTGTGAGGGTCGTTAACCAATTTCTTTTGCTTGATTCATTAGTACCTGCATGAGGGCTTTTTACATTTACAGTCTGACCTAACACCATTACTGATGAAGCCTGTGCTGTAACATAACATTTTAGGCTGTGAGTTTACTTAATCAGTGTCCCCCAAAGGAAAACTGAGACAGTCACTTTCCTTTTGTGCTTTTAAACAAAAACAAGTCTTTCATCTTTGTTGTAAGTTACTGGGGAAATTAAGCACTCACAGCCCAAATGGCTAACACCTCAACAAGTTGCCCCACGAGTTTAATGACGAGGGGAGCGGCTGCTTCAGAGTAGCAAACAGACTGAGTAAAAGCTGAGCAATATTGGTTACGTCTCTGAAATTCTTTTTGTTTTTTCTACATTCTTTCCCAAAATGTCCATGCTTGCCACAGTAAGAACAAGTGGCTTCTCTAGGACTTTTGCGTTTCTTTGGCTTCTCTGAGTTGACCTTAACAGTAACTGCTGCAATTCTTACTCTCTCTCTGACATCAAAGTCTCTTTCCCAAGTGACTAAACTGTCCACGTTGTCTTCCAGGGTTCTAGTGGACCATGTTAATTCTAAGTAAGGCAATGCATTTTTATGTTCTGACAGAAGACCCTGAAACCATGTGCGAACTAGGGGACCATTATCACCTAGCACCTTCTCTGGCGTGTCTGCAATTCCACTGTACACTGCAGCTGTCTGACAGAACCTTTCTGTGTACTCACAAACAGTTTCATCCTTCTTCTGTAAACAACTAGTGAGCTTTGACCAGTCCATGTGTGGTCCAACAATGTTCTTTAGAATTTTCAAGACACCTTCTCTCAAATCATCTTTACTGGCCTGTTGCAGTTCAGAATTGTTTACAACACTTTCAAAATCATTGAATTCTGACTCAGTCAAGATCTGTGATATTAGCTGGGTGACTTCAGCTATAGTCATATCATAGAGCCGCATCTTTTTGGACAACTCTCTCCTAAACTCAGAAAAATTTCTTTGCACTGATGGCAAACTTTCAGCAATTCTCTCAATATCTTTAGGACCTAAAGATTTTGTGACTGCTTGTGGCTGCAATATGGGGGTTGCAAATGAAACTGTATCGACACCTTTTCCCTGAGGCTTTTGTCTAGCTACGCACACTTCAACTGCATTTACATCTGCATTGACATTGTCCTCTATACTATCAAAAGACTGTAGATCATCTGACTGTTGGTCTTCAGAGTCACATTTGGTTGAGGCCGTGTTATGGCCCACCTTGTCTGTGAGACAGGACATTCGAGTATGCAATTGTTTGTTCTGTTCTTTTAACTTATCAATACAACGAGCTTGTTCTTGTACAATGGATAAGCTAAACTCTCTGTGACATAAGATAATACCTTTCACATTTTTCTTCCTGATACATGCACCCAACACTTTCTTGCAATCTTCAATTGACCATACTTTGTCTGCATCAATGCCAAATTTCTTGGTTAAATTCAATCTAACTGTCTCAGTCACGATGGAGTCCATGTGCTCTGATAACAAAGACTTGAATTCACTATCTGTCCATAAAGGGGTAGTCAGTCTAGTACTTTTCCTAAACATTGTGAATTTCTATGTTACCACACAAACAAACACTAAACTTGTCTCTACTGTCTTACAAACAGAGGGTACAATCTTATTAGCACATGACGCTAATCTTCTCTAGCTTACAAAAGACAGGCCTTCTTTCGCAAGAGGATACACACAAATCCTAACATGTAACTGTTAAATCTTCCCTGCCTAGCAGAGGATAAACCAAAATATCAGCACGTAATGCTAACCTTCTCTGTGAAACAAAGGATAAACAAAATAACTAGCAATTTATGCTAATCTTCCCTGCCTGAACAGAGGATACCAAACTATTATAAAATGAATCGTCTCTAGCAAACGTAGAGGGTAACAAAATATTAGCACGTAATGCTATTCTTCCCTGCCTGAAAACAGAGGATAACTTTCATCTCTAAAAGACAAACTTTAGAGGATAAACTTAGTTAACCAAACCCTGCAGCTGTTTGTTTAACGCTTCTCTGACGGCGCAGAGGATCACACTTTTGTACTGGTCTTGTAGGTTCTTTGAATGGAGTGAAACTCACCAAATCTTTCGTTTGTAGAGAAAGATTCCGTCTGGAAAAATGCAGTCTTTGAGATCTTTTTGGAGCTTGAAGTTTCAAGATTCAGTCTGGAACTCAGTCAGGCTTTGAGATCTTTTTGGAGCTTGAATTTTTCAATCTGGAGGAAGCTGGAAAGATTCAGTCTGGCAATCTTTGTCAGATCTTTTGTTGAGCTTGAAGTTTCAAGATTCAGATCTTGGAGCTTGTAGTTCTTTGAGTTTCCTTTTTCTCCATCCGGGTCACAGGGCACCATCTGTTGTAAAGTTTTTCTTTCTTCTAAGCAAATACCAGGAGACGTTTGGATCACGTTCAAGTAGAAGTTCTTCTTTATTGCACGCGGCTGCGGGTTCCAAAATCAGTCTAACTCTAATACAGTATTGCATTGTAGTTATATACATTCCTAGGGGGAGGGATTACATAGAGGTGGAGATTCTAAACAAAGCATGTAAATGTAGCCTACCTGAGTCACATCTCTTACAGAGATTTCCTGATCTCATCAGCATAACAGTGATTCAGAGCTAATGCTAATCCAATCAGCCGGACTAATCAACGACTGGGCCAGGGGCTCCAAGAGCCATTTGGGCTCCAAAGGCCATTAGGAAAACAAAAGGTGAGAGTCTCAGTGATTCTGTTCATTTAACTTACAATGGAGAAAACCGGTCTGGCAGGAATCTCTTGCTGGCATTGCAGGAATCTCAATATTCATCTGTAATCAGTCTACTAAACTTTATCAGTTTATATACTATTGCAGTGGAAAAACTAAATTAAACATTTAATAAATTTGTTATCCTTCAATTCCATAATATAATGAAGATATTTCCAGCAAAATAAACAAAGACATTTATAAAGAAACACTATTACAATAGCAAACTTAAACTACTGAAAATATAGAAAACAAAATACTAGTAAACAACAATATAAACAACACCACAGAAAAGTAAAATAAATGCAATAGTTCCAATGCTCACTAAAGCAGGTCCCAGAATCAAAGTTCTCCCCACACTAGTGTGGAAACACTTAACGGTATCAGGGCACGAGCGATGACATTAATAATGCCCTAGATGTAAACCAGCCCAAAAACAGCATTAAAGGAAAAACAGCAGCGCATCCTCCTTTAACAACGGATATAAACTTCCGCCTTCAGAAAACGCGACGGGAGAGACAGCTCAGCGCACTAAGAAAGAGAAATTCTTAATTAAACACTTGTTTTGTGAAAAGTAGGAAGCAGATTGATCACGCTTACCCAAAGCAATTCCTCGTGCCACACGGAGTGTATAGTCGCTCACAGTTCATAATGCATTAGCATGCAGGAAGACTTTTCACTGATTTCACGGCTAAGAGTAAAAGAGATAATTAATCGCCCGAGGCCAAAATAACAGTAGGGAAAAGAATCACGCACATACCTGACATACAGTGGACAGCCTATGACCCAACCCGGCATAACACGCACTAAAAAAAGAGAAGGTCTACATTTAAAAATCCACCTGCTCACGTCTATTAGCCAAAAAGCTACAAACCAAGAGAAACCACGCACCGTCCACACCAGCGCGCTCAGTATGGGCGGTCCCAGTCGTGACGCATACCAGGCGATCTAACTCCAGCTCTAAAATACCATCAGTGCCACCTCCAATAGGCTATGGTGGGTGACAATCATTCACCAATGAGCCAATAAGACTGAACTACGTCACCCACATTGCCACACATATATATATATATATATATATATATATATATATATATGCTTTATACTCGGTTGACCACTAGTTTTATCATCCGGGAAAAAAATAACCAGACAGTTCACATATAGTGTGTGGCATGCTATAATTTGTTCATCTAATGTCATATAATGAATATGAAGAAAAATGTATCTGATGCTGTGAAAGAGCTGGATTTAAATAAGTTACTAAAGATGTGAAGATCAACAAGAGCCGCTCAGATCTGGCAGTAGTGCAGGTTATTGATGAAGTGTGGAGGTGATGAGCTTTGATTTGTGTTTTCTGTAGAGTTTCCAGTCTCTCTCAGCTCCTCCTGAATCTACAGACGTAAATGACAATCCCTTCAGTTCTCTCTCCTCTTTTGATGGCGTGAGAGAATCTGTCCGTCAGCTGAGAGTCAAACTGGAGGATTTCTGCAAAGAGAAGAAGATCTCTGACAGAGGTAAAGTCTCAAATCCTCCATCTCATATCATGTAGAAGATCATGTTAGAAATGTCTTAGGATCGTTTTCTCTCGACATGATAATCACACTCTTCATGTTTGTTGATTTCCACAGTCACTTTCACCAACATTGTTCCCAGAACCAGGAACGACTTCCTACAATGTAAGTCACTGAGAACACAAGCAGAGAAACTCACTGAGTGTCTTCATGTTCTTCCTGTAGAAGGAGAAAGAAAACATGACAGAAGAGTTTTAGAGTTGATCATGTGATGGTTTGCACAGGATATCTGGTAAACTGCACTGAGACACTGCAGATTTATTGAACATGAAGAGTTCAGCTATAATAAAAGATCAGATTCATAATTCCTGATTCTGATGTGTTTTCTCTCCATCAGATTCTCATCAGTTCACTCTGGATCTGAACACTGTGTATAAACACCTCCGACTGTCTGAGAGGAACAAAGTGATTACTAACACTGGCACAGTTCAGCCGTATCCTGATCATCCAGACAGATTTGATGTGTCTCAGGTGTTGTGTAGAGAGAGTGTGTGTGGACGCTGTTACTGGGAGATTGAGTGGAGTGATGGTGTGTTTGGTGGTGTGTGTATATCAGTGTCATATAAGAGCATCAGGAGGAAGGGATTGGGTAATGCGTGTTTGTTTGGATCTAATGATCAGTCCTGGAGTTTGATCTGCTCTTCCTCCAGTTCCTCATTCACACACAATAATATAGAGACTGATCTCCCAGTAAAGTCCATCAGCAGTAGAATAGGAGTGTATGTGGATCACAGCGCAGGAACTCTGTCCTTCTACAGCGTCTCTGACACAATGAGCCTCATCCACACAGTCCAGACCACATTCACTCGGCCGCTCTATCCTGGGTTTAGTGTTTATCTTGGATCATCAGTGAAACTGTGTTGATGAATGAGAACAGACTGTAGAGAGATTCTACCCATAATGCTTTGAGCTGCATGATAAACCAGTACCAGTGAGATGTTATGAGTCTCTTAATCTTATCTTCATTACATTAATACTACAGCTGAACTTCTGTCAGTGAAATAACATGTCAGAATAAATGTGTGTAATGAATCCTCATATAGAGCGTAAGATCAGTGTGAAATAAATAAAGGTTAAATAAACCTCCTCTTGAACAGAAATGAATTTACAGACCTGAGACTGACAAAACTGAGATAAGATAAAAACAAGGATTGAGTCGAATCATCATCAGTTAAATCCAAATAACCCAGAAATATATGACGTTTGAAAGAAGGAAAATGGTAACTTGACCCATGTGATCTATACAATGACCTTTGACCTTCCTGAAAGATGAGCCAATCCCACTGGATTATGACCTCTGCCAGTGTTTCTTACTAAATGGTAAAGAAACCTCCTGTACCTGAAAAACAGAATATGATTTTTGTCTCTGATCTGTTGTATTTGTCCTATTGTTTATAGTTTGTTTATTTGCTCTTTATTTTTATATATAACCAGAATATCTACATTATGATATATTGTTATTGTTGTTATTATTTGAATTAAAATTTCTTATATCTTGAATTAAGATTAATTCATACACTGTTTTTAACATGTATTTTTAACTTGTAAACACACATTTGTAGCTATTTGAATATGAATTATTTATTATTATGAAAATCTTAACGTGAAAATCTATAGTTATTGCCAGGGGTGCACATAATTTTTTCAGGGAGTTACTCAGGTGAGCACCAGGAGATGGTGTTTGGTACTCACCTCATATGATGCGTGGCCACAGCTGTCAATCATGACGTCACATTTATGTTTTTATAGCATAAAAATAACTAACTAAAAGCAAACTTATTATCGAACACTTAAATTTACGAACACTTATAAATGTACATCAGCGTGAAAAAAATTACCTAAAATAATAGAAAACCCCTTTGGAAAAAAATTATTTGTGTTATTTGATTGTTCAGATTTATTTATTTGTATAAATTAAGTATAATTAATCCTTAAAGATATTAAAAAGCAGTGAATTTTATCTTTTTATTTTGTTGTTTGATCAATATTAAGTGTACAGAAGGCGTTAGGTTTATTACGCACTGTCACTTTAAGACCGAGTGTGCAGATCAAATTGCACGGATGCACTGTACGTTCTGTTGAGACACAACCGACTGTGTTTAAGTGAATACTCTCCAAAACTGACATTTAGACATAATGTTGTGTGTATTTGTCCATTCAGACGCGAAAGAGAGCTCAATTCAGTCCTTGCGCGCTATGTGCAGGGCTGCACGCTTCGGGTCGCGTGTGTGTGTGTTCGCACAGAAAAACATACCGAATAAAGCTCTCTTTCGCGTCGTCACTCTTATTCAGATCTTATTCATATCATATGTCTGCTCTTCTCTTTCTCCCAGACGTTTACATTTTTTAACGATTTGAGACATACATCAAGCGTATGCCAACTCGTGTGTCGCCGGTAGATCAGCACGTTACAATTCAAATGTTTACATCTTCCACAAACGCAAATCAGTTCTGACTGGATCACTTCCCCAATCGTCTCTCTCTAACATTTCCGCCTAGATTTTATTCGTTGATGAAAATGTCAATACATTTTCGTCATAGTGGTCGTCATTTAAAACAGGTTTTTATTTAGTTATCGTCTCGGTTTCGTCTGTGAAAAAATTAAATTAACACTGCCTAGCTTGCATTTTGGCGACAGTTACGCAAAGGCGCGTAGTAACAAAAGTGGCATTACGCATTCCTGATTTTTGTCGCGCATGCGTACCAGTTATGTGCACTCCTGGATATTGCGCCACTTAGCAGTCAAGTACCATCTGTATATGGTCAGGGTTAATTTTGTGGGTGGGTTTATATCTGCTTTCTTGTTGTTGTTGTTTTGACTCCTAACGAACGGCACCCGTTGACTTGCACTATGAACCATCAAGGACCTTGAGCTAAAAATAATCTTTAAATGGGTGGTTCAGGATTTTGGACATAGGACCTCATTTTCAAGTTAGCCTGGTTGTTGTTGTTCATCAGTGGAGAAAGTTGTTAAAAATGTTCATCCAGTCCTTACAGTTGCATAGTTCGCCGGTGCTAGCCTAGCGCGAGTCAACGGTATATGCTAGCCTGCCATTAAAAACAGTTTTACCCACTCCACAGTACACCAAAATGAAATAAATCATAACGCCAGACTGTCGATGTAAATGTCTATTGAGAGAATAATGTTAGAAATCAAACTACCCTTTCATCGCATTGCAATAGTTATACTTTGTTCCCTGTATTTATTAGCACAGTCTACAGCAGCGGCGGAGTGATATTAAGTTACCTAGGCAACCGAGAGAGGCGGTCCACATGACAATCACGCAAGTGTATTTACCTGCCGCTGACACTCATCACTACAGAAGCAGAGTATATTTCACCAAGAAATCAACATAGGACATAGGACTATGGCCACATTTGAAAGCCATGCCAATGTTTCAGACTTTGGAGACGATGAAGACAGGGAATGTGTTTTATTCAACGAACCGTACATGTATGAGCCGGAATACACAGACGAAGAACTAATCGAGATGGATGCTAAAAGAGCAGAAAGAGAAAGAAAGTCTGTAGAGACAGCAGCCGCTGGAGATGCCGTAGAGAATTCCTTAGTTTACAATCGATTATTTTGCAAAATCGTTGTTCAAGGCTACTACTAGAGCTAGCTAGACGTCCCGACTGTAGTGCGCTTCTGTTCTGTGTTTACTTTTCGGCGCAGTACTACTAACCGGAGCAAAGTTAAATTCCGCCGCTGCTGAGAAACTAGTTCCTATAAATGTAATGCGATCATTGAGATGCAAGAGTACTTTGATTTCTAACATTATTCTCTCAATAGACATTTACATCGACAGTCTGGCGTTATAATTTATTTGATTTTGGTGTACTGTGGAGTGGGTAAAACTGTTTTTAATGGCAGGCTAGCACATACCGTTGACTCGCGCTAGCCTAGCACCGGCGAACTATGCAACTGGAAGGACTGGATTAATTTTTTTTAAATCTGTCTCCACTGATGAACAACAACCAGGCTAACTTGCAAATGAGGTCCGATGTCCAAAATCCTGAACCACCCCTTAAAGGGGTCATGACATGAGAAACCAAATTTGCCTTGATCTTTTGGTATATAAGAGGTCTTTGTGTCATTAAAACGTCCTGCAAGTTTCATAGCTTAAGACGTCCTCCCCATTATAAACGAATCATTTATTTAATCAAGCTCTAAATACAGCTCGTTCTGGATCCATGGTAAGAAGTGACGTCGCGGTACGAAGTGACGTACCAGCGTTTGCATATGACCGCCTCCAGCGCAAGACAGCTACGCTTAAAGCGCAAGGCAACTACGCTCATTTCGTATCACTGTCGCGTCCGCGCGCCTCGCGCCTCACAACACAAGTGTTCAGTCGACGGACAGCGAGTGGGTCTGTGTACACATTACGAAGCCACGCAGATGTGCTGTTCCTGGCTGTGGACAAACAACATATTTGAATACGCTGCGAAAGATCCAGTCGTCAGGGAAAAATGGATGCACTTTATTTTTTGCAGACATCAGTCACGGCAGTGTTAATTTAAGTGTTTGTTCTTTACATTTGAAGGATGACCGTTTTGAGAACAAATCCCAAAATGATGCTGGCTTTGCCAGAAAACTGTTGCTCAAAGATAAGTCCGTGCCGACTATTCTGGGCTCAACAACGACGACGCAAACTGTAAGTAATGTGTTTAAAACTTTAAACTACTTTTTAAATACGCTGAATCCGCAAATGTTCTGGCTGGGGGCGTTAATAATTGATGCATAGGCACTGACGTTAGCCAATCATAACAGTGGGCGTTAACACTGAACTCTTAAAGGGGAAACACCCCCAAAACAGACTGTTTGAATCAGAGGATGAGAAACAGGGTGGGAAAAGGTCATAAATCACTACATTTTAAAAGTGTTTTGTAAAAAAAACTATAGTAATACTATATTTGCACCTAAGGGAACATAATAATAAAATAAAAAAACCCATGTCATGACCCCTTTAAATGATCTGCAGAAGAGAGAAAGACACCTACATCTGGGATGGCCTGAGGATGAGTCCCTTTTTTGCTTTGCTTTTTTTTATTATTATTATTATTTATTTATTTGATATGGACATTAACAACAGCATTGGACGCACCAGATACATTGTTTTTTAGTGTTATAGCAAGACTGCTAATTTGCAACACTTGTCCATAGGAGGCTACGTACTTCATAAAACATAACAATACAATATGCAAAACAGTACAATGTTTAAAAAATATAAACAATACACATCATCAATATTAATTTCATATAGCATCACCATGTGTGCAGATTTGCCTTGACTTCAGCCATTGTTTCAGACCTCTGTTAAAGCTAATCATGTCTGTCTGCAGTTTTAAGTCAGTGGGCAGAGAGTTCCAAAGTCTCGATCCATTATAGGAGAAACTGGACTGACCAAAAGATTTAGTAAATCTAGGAAGAACACAGTCCCCACTGACTGAGGCTCTGGTGGAGGGTCTGAGTGAGCCCTGACGTCTAATAATGAGAGCTGAAAACAGCGGCGACACCTGATTGTTCAAACATTTAAAAACCAGTTTCAGAGTACTAAAATGTATAAAGTTTTCGAAAGTAAAAAGATTATGTCTACTAATGATGTCACAGTTATGCGATCTCATAGGTTTTCTGGCATATACCTTGACTGCCTGCTTGTACACTGAAACAGCCGGCTTGAGTGTGGACGCAGATGTTTGTGACCAGGATGTGACGCAGTAAGACAGATGTGATAAAATCATTGAATGCATGTATAACATGGCGGCCTGATGAGACAGATCCCTCCTAATAAAACGAAAACAATTCAAATTGGTTTTGACCTTTTTACAAACATATTTGACTTGACTTTGAAATTTAAGGTTGTTGTCAAGAATAATTCCAAGATATTTGGTCTCTTTTATTTCTTGAATAATTTCATTATTTATGCTTACTTCAAAAAGTCTGTCAGAGGGTCTTGTTTTAATTGAAAAACAGACAGCAACAGTTTTCTTCACGTTTAAGGTTAAATGGGAAGACTCTAACCATTTAGAGATGTCTACTAAGGCAAGTGTCAACTGCTGCGCTGCCAAAGCTGGTGTTTTTGCAGATAGATGCATGACTGTATCATCTGCGTACAGCTGGCAGTTGGCACCCTTGCAGCTATCAGGGAGGTCATTGATGTACATTGTGAACAGCAGTGGCCCCAGTACAGATCCCTGAGGAACCCCCATGTTATTAGGGCAAAAAGCTGACATCACCCCATTAACCTTAACACACTGTTGCCTTCCCTCCAGATATGATTGTAACCAGGCCAGAGAACTCGGTGATATTTTGAATGGCTGGAGTTTGTTAATTAGCACCTTGTGATCTACAGTATCAAAGGCATTTTTTAGGTCTAGAAATACAGCACCAACTACCTGCCCCTTGTCTAGAGGCCCCTTGATTTTCTCTATCAAGTAACAATTAGCGGTTTCGGTGCTGTATTTGCGCCTGAAACCAAACTGTTGAGGAGGCAGCAGCTGGTTTGACTCAAGATGTTCAATGAGTTGTTCTGCAATTACCTTCTCCAAGATTTTTGACACAACAGGTAGAATTGCAATAGGCCTGTAATTGTTTGGTGTGTCCTTTCCTTCTGACTTGTAGATAGGTGTTATTACAGCGGGCTTCCAGCACTGTGGGAATGTATTTGATCGAATTGAGAGATTAACTAAATATGTAATTGGTTGTAGCAGACTGTCCTGATGTTTTTTAATCAAGGTCATACTTAAATTATGAATGTCTTTTGCCGCAGAGTTGTTCATATTTGTAATTATCTTTTTAACTTTATCAGAAGAGACCTCTTGGATTTTAAACATGCCTACATTAACTAAGTTTAAATCTTCAACACATGTCACCCTGTTTTTAAATTTGTTTGCTAGTTCCTGCACAGAATCAATAAAAAAAGTATTAAAAACATTTGCCATTGATTCATTGTTATTGACAAGAGTGCCATCCACTTTGATGGACTCTATTATGTTGTGCTTTTTCTTCGCTGGGTTGGTTAAATGGTTAATGTGTTGCCATAATTTAAAACTACTGCCATTGGCCTCTTCTATCTTTTTAGTAAAAAAGTTGGTTTTGGCTTTACGCAGATTGCTTATGACTTTATTTCTAAGTGCAGTATAGATTAGATGATCTGTTCCGTTTTTAGATGTCAGAGACTTTTTACGTGCAGTGTCACGTTTTTTCATAAGGTGCCAAATATCGGCATTAAACCAAGGAAGGGAGTGTTTTTTTGGTTTACTTGTCCATGTTTTAGTGAACTTTTTTATCGTATTACTCAGTGTAGTGACAAAGATATCAGCACTTTTGTTCACATTACACTCTTTCGTAACATTATCCCAGTTGATTTGGTTTAGTTCTTCTTCAAAGTTATTTTGTTTTGCTTTTGGAATTCCTGTTTTCTGTATTTTTGTTTCTTGGTTATAATAAGTCAATCGTTTTTTACCCAATTTCCTAACAATTAAGATCATGTTATGATCCGAGAGCCCAGTAATGAGGTTATAGGTTTTTGTTATTCTTTCAGGCCTATTTGTTAGAATCAGATCAATCAGCGTCTTACTACTTCTAGTGATTCTGGTAGGTTTGTCTATAAGCTGTTTATATTTAAATTTATCTACTAGAGCTTTTAATTTAATTTTACTATTTTTTTCTAGCCAGTTTATGTTGAAGTCGCCCAATATTATGCTTTCAGAGCAATCCATATTTGAAAGAAAACTCTTGAATTCATTGTAAAAAAGCACACTGTGTGAGGGTGGATTGTAAAGAACACATAAATTAAATGACATAGTTGTAGACAAAGTAATTCGTAGTGCAAGGCCCTCCAATTTCACATTAGTGGTAACCTCTTCACATTGAAAATGATCTCTGATGTATATCAACACCCCACCGCCCCTTCCTTGTTCCCGATCTCTTCTAAAGCACTTGTAGCCTAGTATATTAATTAGATTTGTTGAAGTACATTGATTTAGCCAGCTTTCAGAAATGCATAAAAAATCCAAATTCGAGTCAGTTAATAAGTTACATATTTGGTCTATATTTGGTAGAATACTTCTAACGTTGAGGTGTCCACCTAGTATTCCTTTGGGTTTTGTTTGCGGATTCCATATGACTTGCGCATGATTTACAGTCTGGAAAAATTTGAGCTGCCTCTGCTTCACTGTCGCGCAATTTGAACTTTTGACACCTGCGGGACACCGTCTTTGTGTACTCTCCGCATCTGCCATAGCAGCATAGCAGGGTGTTTGATTCTCGAGAATATGATCGTTGGTTGGATTAAAACTCACCGGCGTAGCGAGACAGACGGTGTCCGACGTGTCCCGCAGCTCTGTTTCACCAGGAGACAGGTGGTATGGGCCGACACACATTTCTTCGTTCGAGGTTTGAACATCTAGCTGCCTCCTCACCACGGAGGCAGAAGCCCCAGCTGCTTCTGCAAACCCGCAGATGGACTTGGTAGGTTTCACCCAACTGGATCCCGTTACAGCGACAGGCGAAACCCGTTTACTCGCTATAGCGGCCTCTGATGTAGCACACGATGAACTCCGGTGAGACAACGATCCACGGCAATCCTGGAATGTTGCATCCTCGCCCAAGTGACTAGTTGACGAGGGCATCCCGCGCTGTGGAGAGGGCAGTGCGGCGCAGCCGGTAAACTCGCCGCTACTCCTTGATGGATCCGTCCAACTGTTCACTGGTGCCGCCGCGCTCTCCGGGGAAATAGAAGAGTCGAGGTGAGTGTTTAACTCAAACGTGTGGCGTAAAGTAAAATTGCGTACCTGTAAGTTTCCTGCTGTACTCTTGCTGTGATTTGATGCGATGGTATGGGGGCTATCTGATGTTGGCCCAGTTATCGGGCCGGGGCATTGGTGGATGTCCCCGGACAGTAGAAGGCAGATGGTAATTATTAGAGCGAGGCTCTGCTGCGATTTTAGTACCGATTTGGAGTACTTTCTAACTTTACTATGCAAATGTGAATAAATGAAAGTAACAGCCAGAACGTATCTTTCAAGTCCAAAATGTTTAGTGGCTTTGATTGTTGCAGTGTCTCCTGATGTGAGCTTAATGCTATTAGAACTGTAAGAGTCATTCAGAATTTGACCAGTGTCTATGTAGAGAAAGTTATTTGCGAGGAGTGCATAAGCAAAAAGCGCCGCAGCTATACCTGCCACACCCGGCGCCGCCATGTCAATGCTGCCCGCCTCCAAGAGGGTTAAATGTGTCTTTTTCTTTTCTTTTCTTTTTTTATGAGACAGTCTCTAATGTGGCACTAAAAGTATTTGGACACTTACACAGTTTCTCAGTCTTTTTTGTGTGTTCTGCTGTCAAGCACCCATGTGTTAAGTTTTTAGAAGATGTATGAAGTCAGTTCCTCTCAAGTTTTAACCCATTCCAGCAGTCAGTAGCGGTTTTAGGCACGGGCGAACCGTGCGGCTGCATTTTTTCATGTCACATGGGGGGCGGCACGAGCTGTTAAAAAAAAAAATCCTCTGCGCCGCAAAGCGGTTTTCTATTATATATCATTTCAATTATTGGCAAATTGGCGCGCGCCCCTGCTTGCTGAGAAGGTGCCATCTGCCGTGCACAGAAGCTATGTAAAGGGGTCTCCAACACGTCGCTCGCGAGCCACCAATAACGTAAGCTGATTGGAGGTAGCTCGCCAATAAAGTTTGCTTTATATGTTCACATATCGCGTCTTTTGCGCGCTCAAGTTCGGGAAGCGCGCTCATAATTGAAACGACGCGCTCATTTTTTCCAGGGGCAGAGAGATGAAAAAAAATCTAAACTTTTCAGTACGGGGGTGCACCCAAACACCGTGGGTGTTTTTCTCTTCTCTGTAAATAAATCTTGTAGCAGAGCTTCAGCAAGCGTTTTTCGGTGCTGGAAATCCATTAGCTACTAAAACTTCTTTGTGCTTGTGGAGAGCGCAGTGCATGGTTGCATAGCAACGACAGACGCAATGGGAAAATCGGACCAAATTTTACTATTAATAATAAAAGATAAGCTAATGTGCATTGTAAATGTCAGTAATATATCTTTTTTGACTCATTATTGTTATAAAAAATATTTAAAGGCTGAAATATGTGAGGTTTATCTTTTTATAAAACCTTTTTTGTCAAAACTTTATTTGAACGTGTACAGATTACATAAAAGACACTCCTTTAAAATCTGGCCATCATCTTTAATGTTATTATTTTAATGTTTATGTAAACAAAAAGTGCTTGAAGGGGGGGTCTCGCCCAGGGTGTAATTCAATGTAGAACCGCCACTGCCAGCAGTCATCGTCAAGTGCCATATATCATTTAAACAGGAGAACTTAAAGCTTCAATCTAGCTCATTAAATGTCCCAATTCTACATTTATCAGAATTAAGGAAAATGGTAGGAATGTTTTTTTTATTTTTTTTTATTTTTTACTGAACTCAAACAGAACCTCCTGAAGTTTTGTTTTTCTTTTATAAAGTTCAGAGGTGTCAAAAGTATTCACATTCATTACTCAGGTAGAAGTACAGATACTAGGGTTTAAAAAGACTTCTGTAGAAGTTGAAGTATCAACTCAAGCTTTTTGCTCAAGTAAAAGTATAAAAGTACTGGTTTCAAGACTACTTAAAGTATAAAAGTAAATGTAAGGAAAAAAATGTCATTAAGGACAAAAGCTTCACCGCGCCAAAGGGGCCTATAGTGCACTATCCCACCTCCTCAAAAAAACTAATTTTTCCAAAGGCCATTGTTAGAAAATTATTGAGTCCAACGAAAGTGCCTCAGTCTCTGTCTTTATTCAGGCATGAATAAACAATTCACCAGCGCTGGAGAGATAGAAAAGTCTCACTGCTCCCCAAATATGGGTCATCATATATAGTAAAAGTATAAGGGGGAGTATTACCACTCCAACCAATAAAACCATACATTACATCATATAATATCATATAGCATAGTTATACAACACATCTAAATATGGTCAGTTTCCGAGTAAAGCACCAGATAGACATGGGTCCAAACAGCACCTTCCAATGTAAAGAATAGAGACCATAAAACCAGATCTCCACTGGACCAACAGGGCCTGCTTAATGCATAACAGATGTGACCATTACATGAATATAAAGGAATGCTATGCTGCATATGTAATTTTCAGAGCATGCAGGAATATAGAACTAATATTTCTGACAGCCATAATGACTATAATGTTATATTAAAATGTTAATGTTGAACATTTTGGGATGCACTAGTCAACCTGTTTCAGCCGCATATATGCCCATTGAAAATGAATTTCAATTTCAGTACAATGAAAATACATTAAATAACCATATATGTGTACTACTGAGCATTAACATGCATTTCATGGAGTGGAAGAAAGGAACACTAGTGTCACAGTGTCTAGTTTGAGTTCCCTGGGTCACCACTAGATGTCCTCCTTCCCCACGGTGTTTGTCACATTCTGAACTACATTCCCCACAATCCTTGTTCTTCATTGCACTCAGCTGTCCCTTGTCATTTATAATTGCACTCAGCCAATTCCCCATTAGCATTGTCATTTCCCTGTGTATATAACCCTGTCTGTTTTAGTATGTGTCACGGAGTCCTTGTAATTATCACGCCACTTCTGAGTTCTGTTTCTGCGTCTGTTATTGCCCTTTGTTTATGTTTATGTTTAGTGATGGCAAAATGAGGCTTCCTGAACCAATGAGACCTCGCAGCCCATTGCTTCACCCAAAGGTTCATTACTCGAAGCTTCATTCATTATTGCTCACTAGTGACACCTAGCTGCTGTGCAACGATATAGCAGACAAATTAATTCTGAACCAATGACCTGAGCAGACTTATGATGTCCGTATCCCCCCCCCCCCCCATTTCATTTATTTATGTATTTTCTTCTCACTGTAATATCTGTACCTTTCATTTGCAATAATAAAAGTACATGAGCAGACATTTGTCCATTGCCTGGGTATAAAATACAATATGTATCTTTCTTTGACTGAATTTACTTGTGCAGAAACAACTGTCACACACACAATTCATTAATTATTCATAAATTGTTTGGATAGTGCCAGTATGAACAACAAAAGTGAAACGAGTGCAGTGAGTTGCAAACCCCCTTTTATCTGGAAGCGACACTCAGACCGAACCGATGACGTATCCACACAAACCGAGGCCTCGTTTGTCATG
The DNA here is from genome assembly GCA_033366665.1 of Phoxinus dragarum. Classification (NCBI taxonomy): domain Eukaryota; kingdom Metazoa; phylum Chordata; class Actinopteri; order Cypriniformes; family Leuciscidae; genus Phoxinus; species Phoxinus dragarum. Next base: position 152,579 of record JARPMJ010000626.1, on the reverse strand, counting down.
AGTCACGTGATTTTCACGTTAACAACACAAGTCTCGAATCGCGGCTTCATCTGGCACCCCCATTTTCTCTCGACACAAGCTCCGACGCCTCGGTTCAAATGTCACACCACTATTTATGTTTGATTGCTACCCTGGTTATGACCTCTGCCTGGACTGGATTGTAAATAACGGATTTCCCTCAAATAAAGACACTTACTGCATTTGGATCTTCTCCTGTGTTTCTGGGTGTGGATCGTGACAACTAGTTGCCTATAAGTATTGTAATGGTGCAAAAAGTCAAACTTCAGACGCATGTTATCTCGGTATGGTATATGTTTATACTTCTCATCAAGGGTGTAGGTTTGATTTTGAGATTGGTGGGTGATGTAGCGGGTGATGCATGCGAAGCGATGGCTCTTGCAATGATAAAACCTTATTATGTTTGAGCCGGAATCAGATGAGGAATCAGAGGAAAATGAACCATCACCACAACAACGAAGACTGGATCAGCCCGTGTCCACATGGAAAGTGAAACTATTTTGAATTAATAAAAAAAAATTAACCCGAGACACTTGAAAACGGATTATTGTTGCATATTATCCTATAGCTTCATTTGCTAACAGTTTAACATTATTTAACTAATTCCAATGAAATGATAGGGTGTACCACGGACAAAAATGCATGCACAGACAGGCCATCTTTGAAGATGCAGCATTGATAAAGGCAACATTTTTAATTTTCTATCACATGTAGGCCTACTAGAAAGGCGACATATTTTCAAGATTCTCTTATACAAATGTGTTTATATTAGCCTTGGTAAAAAGTAAGTTTGCGTCGTCGTTATTGAGCCCAGAATAGTCGGCACGGACTTATCTTTGAGCAACAGTTTTCTGGCAAAGCCAAGCATCATATTGGGATTTTTTCCTCAAAACAGTCATCCTTAAATGTATAGAACACTGCCGTGACTGGGACGTCGGCAAAAAATAAAGTGCATCCATTTTTCCCTGACGACTGGATCTTTCAGCGTATTCAAAAAGTAGTTTAAAGTTTTAAATACATTACTTACAGTTTGCGTCGTCGATGTTGAGCCCAGAATAGTCGGCACGGACTTATCTTTGAGCAACAGTTTTCTGGCAAAGCTCAAAACAGTCATCCTTAAAATGTATAGAACAAACGCTTAAACTAACACTGCCGTGACTGAGACGTCCGCAAAAAATAAAGTGCATCCATTTTTCCCTGCCGACTGGATCTTTCGGCAGCGTATTCAAAGATGTTGTTTGTCCACAGCCAGGAACAGCACATCTGTGGCATTGTAATTTCCCTGTACACAGACAGACCCACTCGCTGTCCGTCGACTGAACGCTTGTGAGGCGCGCGGCGCGCGGGCGCGACAACGATACGAAATGAGCGTAGTTGTCTTGCGCTTTAAGCGTAGTTGTCTTGTGCTGGAGGCGGTCATATGCAAACGCTGGTACGTCACTTCGTACCGTGACGTCACTTCTTACCATGGATCCAGAACGAGCTGTATTTAGAGCTTGATTAAATAAATGATTCGTTTATAATGGGGAGGAAGTCTTAAGCTATGAAACTTGCAGGACGTTTTAATGGTACAAAGACCTCTTATATACCAAAAGATCAAGGCAAATTTGGTTTCTCATGTCATGACCCCTTTAATAATAAAGACAAGGAGGCCGTTTAACAGAGACTTAACTTTACTCCGCTCATAGTGCAATGCAATCGTGCAATACTGTCTTGTTCCTTGCTTTTTGACATGTCTGCATCTTTCATTAAAGGGATACAGTTCACCCAAACATTTGTTTCATAAAATAAAAAATAATTTACTCACTCTCAAACTGTTTCAATCCTGTATGAATTTCTTCTGCTGAACACAAAATATATTTTGAATAATGTCGATAACCAGAAAGTGGATGGACTCCATTGACTTCCATAGTAGGAAAAAAAAATACTATGGAAGTCAATGACTACCATCAACTGTTTGGTTATCGACATTCTTCAAAATATCTTCTTTTGTGTTCAGCAGAAGAAAGACATTGGTTTGAAACAACTTGAGAGTGAGTAAATGACAGAATTCTCATTTTTGAAAGTGAACTATCCCTTTAACTAAAATTAACTGTTTCACATCAATACTGTCCAGTTTGTCCTGTTGAACCCCACACACAGCAATATTGTCAAGTGTCGCTTGTGCCATTGCTCTGAGCCACGTTTTCAGTGTCCTACTGAAAACATGCACTGACACTTCTTTCAGTCCAGCTGATGAGACTGGGATGACAAGAGTTTCAACTTGATCAAACATGCCTGTCATTTCAACAAGACCAGCCTTCAACATACCAAGCAATGTTATTTTTTCATGTTTTATGGGGACTTTCCATAGACATAATGATTTTTATACTGCACAAACTGTGTATTCTATACCCCCCTAGAATAACCGCACCTATCACAGAAAGCGGTCTGCATTTTTACATTTTCAAAAAACATCACTTAGTCTGATTTATAAGCTGTTTTCCAAAAAACAAAAACAAAATACCCACAAGGATTTCGGATAATGCCGAACACACACACACACACACACACACACACACACACACACACTCTCTCTCGCTCTCACACACACACACACACACACGATTGTCATATAGTATATTGTAAAAACGTCTGTCCCAAATCAATATTTGACGCGATTTGCCGTATTCTTGAGCACAGAACTGTCGATTTCTCCCTCACTAGGTTTCCTTCGGAGGAGTTTTGGCTCTTTGCAAAACCAAATGTAGTTACAGCCTCTCAAAAGTTAGAAATAAAACACAACGCCAATCAGTTTAGCAATGTGTGTTCAGGAGGCGGGACTCAGATCTATAAACCGTTTGTGTCATTTTCTTTTGAACGAGCACAAGCCGGAATGAAATAGGAGTAACGAGGCTATTTTTAAAATGTAAGGAGTAGAAAGTACAGATAATTGCTTGCAAATGTAAGGAGTAGAAGTAAAAAGTCGTCTAAAAAATAATTACTCCAGTTAAGTATAGATACACAAAATTTCTACTTGAGTAAGAAGTATTTGTACTTCGTTACTTGACACCTCTGATAAACTTATACTTAAATGTTCTAGACTTCCAGATGAAATGTTGTCTACATGTAACAAATCCCTAAGCAACTTAAAGCCATTTATTACAACATTATCATAGGCGTTTTCAGTGGAAAAAGTGGTTTTGTTTTATTTTCTGACAATGTAGATGTGTCCAGAGCCCGTCTATGGAGAGCCTGGCCACTCCCTATGAAGTCCTTTTGTGCCGAATTTTGGTTGTAGTTCCACCAGCGTTCGTTGTTAAACTTTATTGTCCAGTCTATTTTCACAGAGCGGAAATTTATCTTTGACACTGCGACATACATTCACATTAACTTACTGCTTAAAAACACATCACACATCAACAGCACAAATACAGAATTAAACACTGAAAGTAAAGAAAAAGAGATAATAATAATATTGCCAGCCATTCTAGGCTATTGTTTAGCTTAAAACATTCCCTTATAATTGATGCGAGTTACGACCTACAATGGCAACATCATCAAAAATACTGCCCTAAACTCACTAGCAGAAAGAGATATAAAATATAAACAAACCCGCATTGATGGGAGGCAAGTATTTTAATTCAGTATAACAATTGCTCCTCATCATAACAAGGATTATATGATTTTCTCACGCCTCATCAGAATCACGTGAGCATATAAGCTATTGAAGAGTTTTAATGACCTTATATTTAAAGAACTGATCCACTGGGATTTTATTATTTTTATTCTCAAACGTGCTTCAAAGTACATATTACACATGGCTAAGTAAACGCTAATCTAGCCTTATGTACATACAATTTAAACTCTGATTAACATAAAGTTACCAATTTACCTGTTCCGTGACATATTTACAGACCCACTTCTTGCTGACCCACAAAAACATTGCGGGATAAATCAAATGCCGGCCGGCAAACATTGGAGGAAGCCGGATTAAAAATCCTCTCCACCTCTGAAGATCTTTGGTTTTGGCTTTGGTTGAGATTATTTAGACTAGTGTGATGGCCCCTGTGTGATTGTTAATCATCTTTGTTCTGTTGAGGTGATTGCTGATTGGGCGCACCTGGAACCTGTGAGCCAGTGAAGATAAAGCTCCACTTGGTCCAACTACTGACGTCAACCATGGCCTGATCACTGCGACTGCCATCTCTTGTTTTGGGTTTACTTATGTTCTAGACTAGAGACTTACCATCTGCATTTAAATAGTTACGTTTGGTGACTCTTTTGTTAAATAAATCACTTATGATTATTATGCTGCCTCCTTCCCTCTTTTTGCCATGACCCTTGAGCCAGGTTCTGACACTAGAGATTACCGCTGGACTTGAGAGAATAGGCTATTGAGAATGAGGAGTCACGTGCCAATTTGGGCGGGGTCTGGGACAGTCGGCCATGACGGTAGGAGACGCTATAATGGACAGAGACGGATCTACAATTACAATAAAGAAAATTAATAAAAGTAAAGCAATGCAAAGAGATAAGTTGAAAGAAAAGGGACCTTACAGGAACAAGCTTACACCGAGCGCAAAACACCGGTATTTGGATAAGCTCTCAGGCATCCAAAATATCGACCCATACGAGGATCTCCCTGCAGAGACCTGGACCATTACTTCCATGGACATATATGGACCTCGTGAATTATCTTGTTTTTGGTGTAAGTTACTACACAATGCAGGAGTTTAAAAGCCACAAGTCTTTGGAAAGTTACGAGGCTTTCTGCTGTGGCTGGGTGCAGGACTTGGCCACAAGCCTTCAGGTGCTGGAAACAGCGTTGTACTGGCAAAGGTAACGTTAAGTTTCTTCACATGCGTTTTAGTGTGTTGTAATTGTCACAGTGTCTGGTTTGTGTATTCCTGGTGTCCACTAAATGTCCTCTTCCCCACGGTGTCATCCACATTACACTACATTTCCCATGATCCTGTCTGTCACTTAGTGTTCATTGTGTTCAGCTGTTTCTTGTCACCTCATTTAGCACTTGTGTATAAATACCCTGTCTGTGTTAGTTCATGTCACGGAGTCATTGTATGGTATGTCACACGTCAACGCCAAGGTCTGTTTCTAGTCTGTTCTCGTTTTTGTTCTTGCTTGTTTTGTTTATTTGTTTCTGATTGATTAAATGGTTTTCGACACTGAGATGGATGACTACGAATCTGATTATTTGGACTACGACTCTTGCATGGACGACGACAATTTGGATTGCCCTGACTATCATGTTGCTGCATTTGGATCCACCCAATTCTCTGCTATCGGCCGTGACAGTAATTACATTGCATTTAGCAGACACTTCTTGACCAAACTGACTAATTAACTGTTTTCGTATATATTTATACAAAATAAATGATATATATAAATATATATATTTATGTATGTATATATATATATATATATATATATATATGTTTTCTATGTGAATATATATATAGTGAAATTTAATTTATTTCTGTGATTTTTTTTTTCTCATAAACACTACGGTTTAAATGTTTGGGGTCGGTAAGATTTGAAGTCTTTTCTGCTAACCAAGGCTGCATTTGTTTGGTCAAAAATGCTGTAAAAACAGTAATTTTAAATGTTCTATTTTAATTTATTTTAAAACAAATGATTCCAGGCATGGTTAACCAGTGCGGACTTGCGAGAACCTCCTCTACTACCGAGTTAACGACACACATAAACAATCATGTTTTGCCGCCGGAATCCTGCCAACATGGCGGAGAGGGTGAGATCGAGGGGAGGGGCTCTGTACCATGACGACAACTCCTCACTCTCAATTGTTTATTATTCTCCTAGCTGCAGACATCACGTCACATTAACATTGCCGTTATGAATGAAGTTCACTCGCTCGCTCTCGGACCCATCGGTCTCTCTCGTCTCGCGCAGTCGGATAATAGGTTATAATAATAGCAATAATAATAATTAAAACAGAAGATATCTCCTCCATCCTAATATTAATTATAAATACAATGTATATAAAATATAAATACAATATAAAATAATATAAAAACAAATAGGCTATAATGAATTGACCACTTCATATGGTGAAAAATATTTAGGCTTAATAAATAAGATTTATGTAATTTGCATATACATTTTACATCCATTTGGATTACGTATTGTTAACGTAAACGTATGAATAAACTTAATACATATTTGTAAGTATTATAGCCTATGATGTAAGAATTAGATTTATGTACATTTTTCAATAAAATCCTATTTATTTTAAATGAATTAGAAATGGGTTTATGTATTATCATGTAATAAAGCTAATTTACATCACACTTAAGTATTTTGTATTAATAAACCCAATGTATTATAAAATCATTATTTATACATTTGTATTTACTTATCAATCACCATTTTCCCTCCTCAATCACAATATACAACACAAAAAAGAACGGCCAGACCACCTCATTTCACACTTTTTTTCCTCATTTTTATTTTAGAAACAACAAGCTCAAAAGGCAGAAAAATGAGGAGCTAGCAAGACAGCCCGTGCTCACTTACACTGTGTTGTGTGCAACCTCTACAAAAATAAACTACCTTCATGTTTACATGCACATTAAGGTTTAAATGCACTACTTTCAAAGTTTCTTTTGTTTGTTGCCACAATCAACCTCATTGCACAAATGAATGCAAAGGATTTTAACAGACTGGAGACATAGTACTTTTTCTCAAGAATTGTGCATAAAAAGCTGCAAAACTTGAGGTAGACATAAAAATCAGGTCAAATCTGAATCAATGTCAACACTTGTTAACATTACACAAAACATTTTCAAAAATCTGTGACATGCAATAATTAAAATAGGGTGATGGTCACCAGAAAATGCCACACACTTTTTACCCATGTTTACAGTACAGGAGTATAAAAGGCTCTACTGCAACAAACAAACAAAATCTCAAACAAGTAGAACAAATGCAACAAGAGTAAAAAGATGTAAATATCAGGCCCTGTCCACACGGAGACGCGTTTAGCTGTATACGTACAAATTTTGTGTCGTATTGGCGTTTCGTCCAGAAGGATCCGGCGTTTTGAGAGACTGAAACCTCTATTTTTTTGAAACCAGGTCCCAGAGTGGGTAAATCTGAAAACGACACGATTGCGTTTTGGTGTGTACAGCCAATCCGTATATTTTGTGAAACGATGATGTCATTACCCCACGTGTCGACTAGTCAGACACTGCTTAGTCACGTAACAGCAACAACCACTGCCGACTACATGCTTGTATAATAATATAATATAATGCTGCAGAAGCTACTGAGCCTCTTTTATTCCTTTATTTATTATTTACTTTAATGTATTTTTATTGTATTTCTTTATATTTTTCTTATGCTATGGTGCTGGTCTGTTGTCTGATTAAGACATTTCGTATTTTGTAGGATGGGCATTTCAAACAAAAATAATATTCAACGATCGCTGGGAATTATTTGATTATTAGGCTGTTCAAAAAACGCACCCCTGCCCCACATGCTCACGGCACAAAGGCGCTCGCTCAAATTCCACTCCGACATTACATTTCTCAGTAGGCCTGTTGTAGCCATTAAAGAAAATGTATTTAGTTTCATATTTATGTTTTAATATATATATATATATATATTTTAAAGTTTAATATTTTATTTCACCTATGTTGATTTATGAAAGTGAACAGCATGAGTAATCATGAGATGCGCAATATATCGGGATACCATTTTGACCACATTAAGTTTTGTTTTATATAAAGCCTTTCTTTAAAGTGAATTTCGTTTTGTATAAATTGTATCTTAATTTTAATCAATGTTTCATCAACCAATTGCCTGGATTTAATAAATAAGAAGCAAATATAGCTGACAATATAATCATGACATGGACACGCTGGCGCAATATAACTTGCATTGCTCGTGAACTGGAACTCGTCTCATAAATGAACCGAAACTCAGAAATATATAGAATGCTTGAAATGTCTACTTTTAAACAATTAAAATGTCTCCTTGCTATATTTGACTCATTCATTACTTTGTGGCAAGCTTTATGAGTCCGCTAACTAATTGAATATCGTGACTCATCCCTATTTTGTACCAGGCCATTTATGGTTCTTCATATTGTTTAATAAAGTTCTTGGGAAAAAAGAAAAGAAGAAACTTCTTCTCCGTTTTTATTGTATCTATATGGCAGAACTACAGCGCCACATACTAGTCTGGGATGTATACTACATCGTTTTAAGTCGGTTTCAGTGGTTTCGTGTGTACGCAGATATTTCTTGAGACGACGCCGTGTTTACGGAATTCTTTTTTAGAACGAGGCAAAAAAAACATCGGATAGGGAAAGCTCTGACTTCGTGTGGATGTGGCCTCAGTGTGGATGTGGCCTCAGTGTATCTGTCAATTAATCACTGAACAATCTTCATTTTTAGTCCCTGAACTTTTGGCGACAGCTTGGTTGTATCCAGTTCCATCAGGATTTTCTGAAATGCTTGAAATGTGCACTTCAGGTCCTTTGGATAGTTTAAATTAAGGGCATACATTTGTCAAAAAAACATCACACACACAAGTGTGACACTTGGCAGGTTTTGCAGAACTTCAACACCTTCAAGAACAACACCAACATCTGAAGGTTCTTCTTCAGGACCAGCGCCCTCCGCTCGAATGACATAGATGCCCATTGTTGTCTGTGCAATGAGAGACTTAGCCTCTCCACTTTCAGAGTCCTGGAGGATAAACAAAGAAAATAAGTTGTGTCCCAAGATTTCACGTTTTATTTTGCAGCAGGGAGTTTCTTTCCTATTGATTCAGTCATGTAATTGAAATGATTATTGTACTGTGTTCCTGGTTTGCCATGAATAACGTATTAATTTCCCCATCTACACCAAATCTGAGATCAGCATAATGATGCGATTCTGATTTCATATTTTCCTTACTTTGTACTACCAACTGGATCATTTTATCCAGGTCATTTCTAGTTGAAAAGCTTTCTCATTTGTCTGGTAAGATCAATCATGCTCTGCACTGATTGCTGCATAGTTTAATCTTTTGCTGCACACTACACACAAGGTCATAAGCTAAACTGCGAGGCCAATTAGAAAATTAACATAACTATCAATGTAAATACATCCTTAAGAATATTATAACATGAAGAGAATAGGCTGACAAACACTTACCACATATTCTTTGACAAGTTTCTCGATGTCCACTTAGGCCGTGTGTCCACCAAAGCGTTTTTAGCCAGCTGAAAACGCTAGGCGCTCTGCTGAAAACGCCGAGCTGCGGGCGCTTGAGAGCGTTTTGGCAGCGCAGTTTTTTTTTCAGTTGAGACGCATCGTTGCTATGATACAGAATATCCGTTGGTCCGTGTGGTATTAGTCCCCGCCCCTCCTCCACTGGGATTGGACGTTTGGCTAAAAAGTAACCGTGATGAGCGCTGCATTTTACCTAAAGTTGAACATTCTTCAACTCTCGGCGACCTGTAAAAAACCCGTTCAGCGCCTCGTTACGCTCCTGGCGTTCTAAAAATGTGCCGTTCCCATTGAAAACAATTGAAAAAACACGCCAGCCACGTGAAAAAACGCTTTGGTGGACACACAGCCTAAGGGGGCTTTCACACTGGCAGTTTAGTTCGGAACGGGGCACGGTTCGCATGAAAAATCGCTAATGTGAACGCTGTCATGCGGGGTACCGAACCCGAGACTACCTGGAGGAGGTGGTCTGAGTTCGGTTGCTTCCGAACTATGCCGCGGTTCGCGTGAATGTGAAAGCAACACGGACTTGGGTGCACACTTGTTCAGGAAGTAAAGTGACCTGTGCATGCATTTTAGCTTATTATGATGTATTCAGTTAAATAAAACATGTAAGGGATGATAGTGTTGATGATTTACCTTAGATAAGACGAGCGAGAGTGAGTCTGCAGTGTATTTGTGCATTGCGCGTGGAATCAGGGCAACAAATGAGACTCGTGTTCACATCTCTTTCTGACAGTCTCCGTATGACTTGTTCGGTTTTCTTATTATTTTTTTTGGTCAATGAAAGAAAGAAACATTGTCAAGGACACCAAATGCTTGTATGCCGTGAATTAAACATCCCAAAAGAGTCCGTTTGCAAGCAGCAGAAGCCCACCTTAAGCGACACACACACAGTAAACCTTTGTTCACTCAGCTGCGCATAATAGCACCGAAATAATAAAAAACACAATATTTTGACCCACATTCTGTTTTCTATCATGCGCCGTGCACGTTTGCGATGACGTAAGATGCACGCAAACGCAACAGGGTTCGATAGAATCAAGTTGAGTGTGAAACCAGACCAACACTGCGGAGGCGCCGGTAACAATCACGCTCGGGCTCTTACCGCAGCAAACGAGCCCAGTGTAAAAGCCCCCTAATGCCGAGTTCACACTGCACGATTTTCCAAGTAGTCAGGTCACTGTTCTTTTCACACTGCGTGACTATCTGTGGTAACATTCAGTTGCTGCTGTGTTCACACTGAACAATGGATCGGTGACAGAATCGCAGACAACTTCTGTCTGGTCCACAAACTACGTTTCACAACCAAACACACGTGAGAAGTGATAAGGTAATAACGCAAGATCAAGTGCACAAGACTGGAATTGTTATTAAAAATGATAGCCTGCAAGAAGCTTGCGATCCCAATTGTGTGTGCGAGAAAAAGAAAAACAGATTATCCAGGAGGAAATAGTTGGGGAGACGAGAGCAAGGATTGTGTGTTCTGCAAAGAGAGTTGGGGTAAATAAATAATTTTTATGCCTGATTGTGCAAACACAGCCGGATTGTGAATCTCCGACAGGTCCAGATATTTACCATGCCAAATATCTCACAGGCGTCGGCGACTCGTCTGTAATTCTTTCAGATTGCGTCTTTGATAATTCACACTGCGTAATTGTCACTCACGTGAACGAGCACCGATTTGCCTGTGATTTCAGGCATTTGTTAGCCTGGTAATACCAGACTCTGCTACTTCACTTTGCTTCGTAGGCAGAGTCTGGAATGGCATAATAGAGAAGCGTTTTCTCTCTCGCTAGGGGCGCTTGTCTGAAGTTTAAAATCATTTGTTACCTGTAAGCCAATCAGATAAGTTTAGTTAGGACGTATGTTATGCGCCTGTACAGCCGCATCGAACCATAGACATCATGCATCGAACTCAAATCTATGATTGAACTTCCACTGTAAACCTGCTGTAAACACATGATGATGCGAGTGAAATACCGGAGTGAACATGGCTGTAAACGACTTTAGCAGATTATGCTAAATTAATCTACGCATCCACGGTACAATCACGGCCTCTAAACTTATTTTTGACAGAGTGAAACAAGAAAATATTTGTAGCCAACTCTCAAATTTAGGATTAGATCTTTTAAACACAGCCAGTGCCGCTGCTAGCCATTTTGGTGCCCTAAGCATAATTCCTTTATGATGCCCTCTACCCCGAAAAGCTTCATGAGGCGCGCGCGGTCTCTTTCTCTCTCTCCCTCTCTGCCATGCACACGCTACGCGGTTTGGAGCACAGTCTCTGTCTCGCGGACGCGCTCGCTCTAGATTCCGGAGATTTTAACTAATTCGCGGGCATCAGTGAGCCGCTGCACTGATTCTCCATAACAGAGCGAATTGCATCCCGTGTCTCGTTTCCCATTTCCGCGGTCGTTTTGGTTTTCGATTTCTCTAAACCTACAATGTAAAACTCGGCGCTTAGCATCTACGTCACGGCTCTCAGCCCGCCCTCTGTTCGTTGATTGGCCCGGCCGTCCGAAGGCCGCTGGAAAACTGAAATGAAATTAGCGGAAGTAGGAAGTCTGACGTAGTCAGGCTAGGCATTTGTTGGCGATCTTCCAAAACCTGTCGGCGAGCAAAAATCGGGCCTAAAATCTATCAGTGACTCGGCATTAGGCTCCTCAGGATATAATCAGGCCTGGTGTTTATGTCTTCATTCTCAAACAAGCATAAGAAGATCCCAAAAAACCACATCATTAATTATTAACTTACAGTTTAAGTAAGGCTACATTTTAAAGGGATAGTTTTAGTTTAAAAATTAAATTCTGTCATTAATTTTGTTCATCTTCAGAACACGAAGATCTTTTATGATGAAATCTGAAAACTTAGTTGTCAATGGAGAAACAACGCAATCACCACTTTGACGCTTCAAACAATTAATAAAGAGATCGTAAAACTATTCCATAGGAATTGAGCAGTTTAGTACACATTTTCTAGAGACATGATCGCTTAATTTGATGAACAGACTAAACTTAGGCTTTTATTCACATAAACTTTGATCAGCGAACATTAACAGAAGCTCAGCTGAACCTGCTTATTAACACACTAGAACAAACCTCACTGGTTCTCGTAAACATCAATGCGAAAATTCTTGAGCTTCCGTTTACTATAACTGATGTGAGTTGATGAATGTTTGTATGTGGAAAAAAGCCTAAATTCAATCTGTTCATAATATAAAAGGATCGAGTCTCTTTAGAAAATTTGGACTAAACCGCTCAATTCATATGGATTAGTTTTATTATTGTGGCCAGCCTGAGGCACACCTGTGCAATAATTATGCTGTCTAATCAGCATCTTGATGTGTCACACCTGTGAGGTGGATGGATTATCTCGGCAAAGGAGAAGTGCTCACTAAAACAGATTTAGACAGATTTGTGAACAATATTTGAGAGAAATAGGCCTTTTGTGTACATAGAAAAAGTCTTAGATCTTTAAGTTCAGCTCATGAAAAATGGGGGCAAAAACAAAAGTGTTGCATTTATAATTTTGTTCAGTGTATAAATATATATATATATATATACATACATTGAAAACAGTCAACTTTTATATGAGTACAGATGTAACTTGCCTTGCAATCAGGTTGATCCAAAGAAGGTGCTCCGATCATGTAAGATGACGAGGAGAACAGTGTTTTTTCAATTGCTGCTGGTTGCTGCTTTTTTCATTTTTTAGGTGCATTGCCATAGACATGTCTATGTGCAGCACCAACCCTACCGACTGGATCGACATAATTTCCGCTTCTAACGATTCCATTTTCCATAAATTGTATGCAAACCAATCTCATAAAATGTAACTAATAGGATCTGGCTCCTTCCACAGCTAGCTATATTTAAACCATATTCATACTTTTTAACTGATTAAATCTAATAGTTTTCACAATGAACAGATTTACATTGATTCTATAGCCTGGCTAACGCCAGACCCAATTCTCGTTGAGACTTGGGTCTGGGAACCACGTGCATTTTCTCGTATTTGAGGCGTGGTTTACGAATGCGCCGGCGCCGTTTAATGGGTGCTAAGAATGTCTATCAAATGCGCCTGTACGTAGCTCATAGCCAATCGTTTCCATTATACCAGATGACGCATGTAGAGTAATGGTTTAACGCCTAACGCTGCTCTTTTTTTTTTAAATAAAATTGCGATCTAAACTACTTAGAACAATATCTAATGGTGCGTTCACACCGGACGCGAATAGCGTGTCAGGCGCGAGTGATTTCAATGTTAAGTCAATGCAAAGACTTGCATTGACTTAACATTGAAATCACTCGCGCCTGACACGCTATTCGCGTCCGGTGTGAACGCACCATAAGGCTGCATCAAAAGGTAGCTTCGCGTCTGCTGCCATGTTGACTCCATAGATATAAACAAACTGCTTAGTTGTGTCGCAAAGATGTCGTCATCGTCTTGCTGCTCCCTCCCCGTTCTGTGATTGGTTCCCTAAACGAGGCGAAAATCAGGTCCATGGTTTCCAGACTGCCTTTCAGCGAGAATAAAATCGCGCTGCGCAAAGGCAGTCTGGGGAAACCCAGGCTATGGATTCTAAGCAATCTGACTACATACATTTTGAAAATATTATTATTAAAATAAAATCAAAAGGATGCAAATACATAATTATAAACTATGCCATGATTCAGTTTTTGAGTGTAGGGTATTGTTTATGTTTGCAAATGATACATTTCGTCTTGTGATGTTTTTTTTAAAACTCACCTTTTTTCTTCAGTAATTCAAATGGGTGTATCTCCCATGTGTCATGTCAGTGTTTGGCTTTCATGCGACATCACTGCCTTCCTTATCCTCTCTAGGCTCTTATATGGAGGACAATAACATCCTTCCTTTGTGCACCAGGTTTGTGAGAGGACAGCGAAACTGTCCTCTCCATTTGGAAAATTCACCAAAGCAAACATTGAATTGTGAACAAAAAATACGAAATGGGTCACTCCATTTTACAAAATATTTCACAAACTCAAAATTTCAGCATATATTTTAACATTCAGAAAATTTTAGGAGTTAAACTCTTTTACACAGTTTTCCTTGAAAAGGGAAAAATAAATAAATCACATTGGTATCTCACATCCTACAAATGGAGTAATGGCATACCAGCAAAGTCCTCTTTGCATAGAAGTAAAACAAACTTCTGTAGCACATTTGTGCCTTGGGTGAAAAAAGTTCATCCGTCAATCCAGAGAGAAGGAAAATGTCTAGCTGTGATGATGGCAGGGGATAGACAAAAAGATCTGTCTTGTTCCTAAATGCTTTGTACACAATTAAAGTTTCTCCATCTTCTTCCACTACAACAACATCCATGTTCCTCAGCTGGACACAGTTATTCCCTGTGACTGAACTGCATTTTTGCACACAGTTCTTTCACATTTAGACCATTTGGGACTGGGTCGGTGTCATGTGGTTTTTGTAGGGTTTTCTCTGCATCTGACTTGTTCACATCTCTCTTTCTGACAGTCTCCATATAACTTGTTCGGTTTTCTTATTATTCTTTTTATCTGGTCAAGGAAAGAAAGAAACATTGTCACGGACACCAAATGCTTGTATGCCATGAATTAAACATCCCATACAGGCTGCAGTGGTCCACAAAAAAAAAAACAGGTTTCCAGCATAGTCCGCAAACAAGGATGGACTTAGAAAGATGGTCATAGCAACTGGAAGCAGCATGACGTCTTCATACATCACCTTTGTAATATTTCCTTTAAAACAGACAGGTGCCGTGTACAAGAGAATTGTAGGAATTCAGTGGCTTTCCAGCGGTCTGATCTCGGTTTTCTGTTAGAGCGTGAGGTCGTAGCTCTGTCAGCTGTGAAGAAACATTTCTGACAAACGTTGGACATAAACAAGTCTTCAGTGGCCCTTTCTGCCATAGAGATATCCGTTTACATGTAACCCCCAAACATACAAGGTGCATGTAGTCAAGAGGAAATTATGTCACCAAACCAATGATGAATTACAGTGATTGCAAAGGTGTTTTCCCACTTTAGTGCGAGTCTTCAGAAAAATAATCAAATTGTCATGGTTGGACCTCAGACAGGCTGTTGTTTCTGGGAAAGTCATACGGTTATTGTTGTAAACTCCCTTTTGACTGCATGTGTCACGTCCATAGTAACCATTGTGACCTTCAGAATTTCACCTTGCTGGTCCGTCGCAAACAATGACAGAGACCTGGACTGCATTCGAAACTGCATACTTCCCTACTATATAGTAGGGGAAAAGCAGTAGGCGAGCGAAAAAGTATGTACTGTTACGTCCAAGGACGTATTCATTTTGTGTTTGTAATCAAGAGTGTTGTTACGTCCAAGGACGTATTCATTCTGTGTGTTTGTTACATACCGAGAGTGTTATGTGGGCATGTATTTCTCTCTCTCTTTCTCTCTTGTGTGTCTTTGACTAATAGGATTAAGGGCTACCACCTGTGCTCGTTTACCTGTGAGCGCTGTCCGCGCACTGATTGGTGCGTGTCCTGAGGAGTCTAGAACCAAAGCAGCAGAGAGAGCGCTGAGGAGGGAGAGAGACATCGTGGCATTTGAGGTTGCTCCGCTCTCTAAGCCCAGACAAGTGAGCGCTGGTTTGGTGTGTGTGGTCACAATGTGTGGATCCTACCTTGACTCTTAAATTTGTCATTAGGGGCCAAGCACTGAAGGTGCGGGCACCTATTGTATCTGTTCCCGTTCTTATTCTTCTTCTTTTTCTTTTTTTTCTTCCGACTGGGCGTCTATGGCAGCCTATAGAACCGTTTGCGGGAAACTTATACAAATTGGCACAGTGATAGAGGACAGCCTGAACTATCACCATAGCAAATTTGGAGTCTCCAACTCATTCCCTCTAGCGCCACCAGCTGTCCAAAGTTTCACTCATGTTTATGCTAATAACTTTTGAACCACAAGGGCTAGAAACAAAATTCTTTTTTCCTCTGATTCCTGAGCTCATGACGATTCGACTGCACCCTATGACGTCAGTTTCCGTCATAATAGTTTTCCCGCCATTTTGAATTTTCCGAAAAACCTACTTTTTCGAACTCCTCCTAGGCCGTTGCTCCGAATTCCACGAAAAAAGAACCAGATCATCTCCAGACCTTGATGACAAAAAGTTATGGAATTCAAGTTGATTCGAATTACCGTTCTCGGACACCGCGCAAATAAATTTTACGTAGCGCTTGCGAAAACAGACGTAAGGCCGTATCTCCACAACGCTTTATCGGATTCAGACCAAATTTTGTACATGTCATCACAAGCATGACCTGAGGCTACATGCTGCGTTTCGGCGCAGCGCCACCTACTGGTCCGGAGATATGAAGAATTTATGTTTTTGCTTATAACTTCTGAACGGTTTGTCCAAAAATCACAAAAGTGGTCTCGTTAGATTCAGGGCGTCGTGCTGAGTTGACTGATATCCAATTTTCCCATATCGGCCATTTTGGCTGTCGGCCATTTTGAATTATGTGCTAAAATGCTGTATTTTATGAACGCATGAACGTATCGTTACGAAACTCAGTATGGGTCATCAGTACAACGCCCTAAAGGTACTCAAAAATTTATGAGACAGCGCCACCTTTTGGTCAAAAGTTATAATGAAATTTCCAAAAATGCTAATAACTTTTGAATAAATTTGCCTATAGTAATGACACTGATCTCAATAGATTCCTTTGGTTATGCTGAAAACATAGATACCAATTTTGCCATAGTCAGCCAAACTTCCTGTCCGCCATCTTTATTTTCTTTTAAAACCTACTTTTTCGAACTCCTCCTAGACCGAACGTCCGATTTTCACCAAAATGGGATCGTGTCATCTCCAGACCGTGCCGAGTAAAAGTTATGGATTTCGTGTCGATAGACGAAACCGTTTTCGTATACCGCAGTGGCAAAGTTGAGGCATGATGCAAAAATGACTATTCAGGCTTTATATCTGCAATGCCTTCACATATTGACACCAAACTTTGTAAGTGTCATTGTCACTTCACTCTGACCACATCACATCAGTTTCGTAACTGCGCCACCTATTGGTCGAAAGTGATAATCATATTTTTAGTTAATGTATCAACCATTGTGCCAAAATTCATCTTTAAATGTCTTCAATTGCTCCTTGCTGCAGTGGGTCTCACACTCCCAGCCACTTTGGCATGTCTTGTCGTCTTGCTTGCGCTTGGCCCCGGTGATTGCTGCTTGCAGCTATATTTCTTCTTCTTCTTTTTCTTTTTCTTTTTCCGACTGGGCGTCTATGGCAGCCTATAGAACCGTTTGCGGGAAACTTATGAAAATTGGCACAGTGATAGAGGACAGCCTGAACTATCACCATAGCAAATTTGGAGTCTCCAACTCATTCCCTCTAGCACCACCAGCTGTCCAAAGTTTCACTCATGTTTATGCTAATAACTTTTGAACCACAAGGGCTAGAAACAAAATTATTTTTCCCTCTGATTCCCGAGCTCATGACGATTCGAATGCACCATATGACGTCATTTTCCGTCATAATAGTTTTCCCGCCATTTTGAATTTTCCGAAAAACCTACTTTTTCGAACTCCTCCTAGGCCGTTGCTCCGAATTTCACGAAAAATTAACCAGATCATCTCCAGACCTTGACGACCAAAAGTTATGGAATTCAAGTTGATTCGAATTACCGTTCTCGAATACCGCGCAAATAAATTTTACGTAGCGCTTGCGAAAACAGACGTAAGGCCGTATCTCAACAACGCTTTATCGGATTCAGACCAAATTTGGTACATGTCATCACAAGCATGACCTGAGGCTACATGCTGCGTTTCGGCGCAGCGCCACCTACTGGTCCGGAGATATGAAGAATTTATGTTTTTGCTTATAACTTCTGAACGGTTTGTCCAAAAATCACAAAAGTGATCTCGTTAGATTCAGGGCGTCGTGTTGAGTTGACTGATATCCAATTTTCCCATATCGGCCATTTTGGCTGTCGGCCATTTTGAATTATGTGCTAAAATGCTGTATTTTATGAACGCATGAACGTATCGTTACGAAACTCAGTATGGGTCATCAGTACAATGCCCTAAAGGTACTTAAAAATTTATGAGACAGCGCCACCTTTTGGTCAAAAGTTATAATGAAATTTCCAAAAATGCTAATAACTTTTGAATAAATTTGCCTATAGTAATGACACTGATCTCAATAGATTCTTTGGGTTATGCTGAAAACATAGATACCAATTTTGCCATAGTCAGCCAAACTTCCTGTCCGCCATCTTTATTTTGTTTTAAAACCTACTTTTTCGAACTCCTCCTAGACCGAACATCCGATTTTCACCAAAATCGGATCGTGTCATCTCCAGACCGTGCCGAGTAAAAGTTATGGATTTTGTGTCGATAGACGAAACCGTTTTCGTATACCGCAGTGTCAAAGTTGAGGCATGATGCCAAAATGACTATTCAGGCTTTATATCTGCAATGCCTTGACATATTGACACCAAACTTTGTATGTGTCATTGTCACTTCACTCTGACCACATCACATCAGTTTCGTAACTGCGCCACCTATTGGTCGAAAGTGATAATCATATTTTTAGTTATTGTATGTGATTTTTCAACCGTTTTGCCAAAATTCATCTTCAAATGTCTTTAATTGCTCCTTGCTGCAGTTTGTCTCACACTTTCAGCCATGTAGGCATATCTCGTCGTCTGCTTTTGTGCTTGGCCCCGTAATGGCTGCTTGCAGCTATATTTTTAGGGGCCAAGCACTGAAGGTGCGGGCACCTATTGTATCTGTTCCCGTTCTTATTCTTCTTCTTTTTCTTTTTCTTTTTCCGACTGGGCGTCTATGGCAGCCTATAGAACCGTTTGCGGGAAACTTATGAAAATGGGCACAGTGATAGAGGACAGCCTGAACTATCACCATAGCAAATTTGGAGTCTCCAACTCATTCCCTCTAGCGCCACCAGCTGTCCAAAGTTTCACTCATGTTTATGCTAATAACTTTTGAACCACAAGGGCTAGAAACAAAATTCTTTTTTCCTCTGATTCCTGAGCTCATGACGATTCGACTGCACCATATGACGTCATTTTCCGTCATAATAGTTTTCCCGCCATTTTGAATTTTCCGAAAAACCTACTTTTTCGAACTCCTCCTAGGCCGTTGCTCCGAATTTCACGAAAAATGAACCAGATCATCTCCAGACCTTGACGATCAAAAGTTATGGAATTCAAGTTGATTCGAATTACCGTTCTCGAATACCGCGCAAATAAATTTTACGTAGCGCTTGCGAAAACAGACGTAAGGCCGTATCTCCACAACGCTTTATCGGATTCAGACCAAATTTGGTACATGTCATCACAAGCATGACCTGAGGCTACATGCTGCGTTTCGGCGCAGCACCACCTACTGGTCCGGAGATATGAAGAATTTATGTTTTTGCTTATAACTTCTGAACGGTTTGTCCAAAAATCACAAAAGTGGTCTCGTTAGATTCAGAGCGTCGTGCTGAGTTGACTGATATCCAATTTTCCCATATCGGCCATTTTGGCTGTCGGCCATTTTGAATTATGTGCTAAAATGCTGTATTTTATGAACGCATGAACGTATCGTTACGAAACTCAGTATAGGTCATCAGTACAACGCCCTAAAGGTACTCAAAATATTATGAGACAGCGCCACCTTTTGGTCAAAAGTTATAATGAAATTTCCAAAAATGCTAATAACTTTTGAATAAATTTGCCTATAGTAATGACACTGATCTCAGTAGATTCCTTGGGTTATGCTGAAAACATAGATACCAATTTTGCCATAGTCAGCCAAACTTCCTGTCCGCCATCTTTATTTTGTTTTAAAACCTACTTTTTCGAACTCCTCCTAGACCGAACGTCCGATTTTCACCAAAATCGGATCGTGTCATCTCCAGACCATGCCGAGTAAAAGTTATGGATTTTGTGTCGATAGACGAAACCGTTTTCGTATACCGCAGTGTCAAAGTTGAGGCATGATGCCAAAATGACTATTCAGGCTTTATATCTGCAATGCCTTGACATATTGACACCAAACTTTGTATGTGTCATTGTCACTTCACTCTGACCACATCACATCAGTTTCGTAACTGCGCCACCTATTGGTCGAAAGTGATAATCATATTTTTAGTTATTGTATGTGATTTTTCAACCGTTTTGCCAAAATTCATCTTCAAATGTCTTTAATTGCTCCTTGCTGCAGTGGGTCTCACACTCCCAGCCACTTTGGCATGTCTTGTCGTCTTGCTTGCGCTTGGCCCCCGGTGATTGCTGCTTGCAGCTATATTTAGGGGCCAAGCACTGAAGGTGCGGGCACCTATTGTATCTGTTCCCGTTCTTATTCTTCTTCTTTTTTTTCTTTTTTTTCTTTTTTTTCTTCCGACTGGGCGTCTATGGCAGCCTATAGAACCGTTTGCGGGAAACTTATACAAATTGGCACAGTGATAGAGGACAGCCTGAACTATCACCATAGCAAATTTGGAGTCTCCAACTCATTCCCTCTAGCGCCACCAGCTGTCCAAAGTTTCACTCATGTTTATGCTAATAACTTTTGAACCACAAGGGCTAGAAACAAAATTCTTTTTTCCTCTGATTCCTGAGCTCATGACGATTCGACTGCACCATATGACGTCATTTTCCGTCATAATAGTTTTCCCGCCATTTTGAATTTTCCGAAAAACCTACTTTTTCGAACTCCTCCTAGGCCGTTGCTCCGAATTTCATGAAAAATGAACCAGATCATCTCCAGACCTTGACGACCAAAAGTTATGGAATTCAAGTTGATTCGAATTACCGTTCTCGAATACCGCGCAAATAAATTTTACGTAGCGCTTGCAAAAACAGACGTAAGGCCGTATCTCCACAACGCTTTATCGGATTCAGACCAAATTTGGTACATGTCATCACAAGCATGACTTGAGGCTACATGCTGCGTTTCGGCACAGCGCCACCTACTGGTCCGGAGATATGAAGAATTTATGTTTTTGCTTATAACTTCTGAACGGTTTGTCCAAAAATCACAAAAGTGGTCTCGTTAGGTTCAGGGCGTCATACTGAGTCGACTGATATCCAATTTTCCCATATCGGCCATTTTGGCTGTCGGCCATTTTGAATTATGTGCTAAAATGCTGTATTTTATAAACGCATGAACGTATCGTTACGAAACTCAGTATGGGTCATCAGTACAAGGCCCTAAAGGTACTCAAAAATTTATGAGACAGCGCCACCTTTTGGTCAAAAGTTATAATGAAATTTCCAAAAATGCTAATAACTTTTGAATAAATTTGCCTATAGTAATGACACTGGTCTCAATAGATTCCTTGGGTTATGCTGAAAACATAGATACCAATTTTGCCATAGTCAGCCAAACTTCCTGTCCGCCATCTTTATTTTCTTTTAAAACCTACTTTTTCGAACTCCTCCTAGACCGAACGTCCGATTTTCACCAAAATCGGATCGTGTCATCTCCAGACCGTGCCGAGTAAAAGTTATGGATTTCGTGTCGATAGACGAAACCGTTTTCGTATACCGCAGTGGCAAAGTTGAGGCATGATGCCAAAATGACTATTCAGGCTTTATATCTGCAATGCCTTGACATATTGACACCAAACTTTGTATGTGTCATTGTCACTTCACTCTGACCACATCACATCAGTTTCGTAACTGCGCCACCTATTGGTTGAAAGTGATAATCATATTTTTAGTTAATGTATGTGATTTTTCAACCATTTTGCAAAAATTCATCTTTAAATGTCTTTAATTGCTCCTTTCTGCAGTTTGTCTCACACTTTCAGCCATGTAGGCATATCTCGTCGTCTGCTTTTGCGCTTGGCCCCCGTAATGGCTGCTTGCAGCTATATTTCTTCTTCTTTTTCTTCCGACTGGGCGTCTATGGCAGCCCATAGAAGCGTATGCGGGAAAGTTGTTTTGCTTTGACATTCTGATAGAGGACAGTCCCAACATCAAATACACCAATTTTGGTGTTTCTAACTCATTCCCTCTAGCGCCACCACCTGTCCAAAGTTTCAGAAATTGTATGCTAATAACTTTTGAACCGTAAGGCCTATCAACAAAATTCTTTTTTCCTCTGATTCCTGAGCTCATGGCGATTCGACTGCACCCTATGACGCCATTTTCCGTCATAATAGTTTTCCCGCCATTTTGAATTTTACGAAAAACCTACTTTTTCGAACTCCTCCTAGGCCGTTGCTCCGAATTTCACGAAAAATGAACCAGATCATCTCCAGACCTTGACGACCAAAAGTTATGGAATTCAAGTTGATTCGAATTACCGTTCTCGAATACCGCGCAAATAAATTTTACGTAGCGCTTGCGAAAACAGACGTAAGGCCGTATCTCCACAACGCTAAATCGGATTCAGACCAAATTTGGTACATGTCATCACAAGCATGACTTGAGGCTACATGCTGCGTTTCGGCGCAGCGCCACCTACTGGTCCGGAGATATGAATAATTTATGTTTTTGCTTATAACTTCTGAACGGTTTGTCCAAAAATCACAAAAGTGGTCTCGTTAGATTCAGGGCGTCGTGCTGAGTTGACTGATATCCAATTTTCCCATATCGGCCATTTTGGCTGTCGGCCATTTTGAATTATGTGCTAAAATGCTGTATTTTATGAACGCATGAACGTATCGTTACGAAACTCAGTATGGGTCATCAGTACAACGCCCTAAAGGTACTCAAAAATTTATGAGACAGCGCCACCTTTTGGTCAAAAGTTATAATGAAATTTCCAAAAATGCTAATAACTTTTGAATAAATTTGCCTATAGTAATGACACTGATCTCAATAGATTCCTTGGGTTATGCTGAAAACATAGATACCAATTTTGCCATAGTCAGCCAAACTTCCTGTCCGCCATCTTTATTTTCTTTTAAAACCTACTTTTTCGAACTCCTCCTAGACCGAACGTCCGATTTTCACCAAAATCGGATCGTGTCATCTCCAGACCGTGCCGAGTAAAAGTTATGGATTTCGTGTCGATAGACGAAACCGTTTTCGTATACCGCAGTGGCAAAGTTGAGGCATGATGCAAAAATGACTATTCAGGCTTTATATCTGCAATGCCTTCACATATTGACACCAAACTTTGTATGTATCATTGTCACTTCACTCTGACCACATCACATCAGTTTCGTAACTGCGCCACCTATTGGTCGAAAGTGATAATCATATTTTTAGTTAATGTATCAACCATTGTGCCAAAATTCATCTTTAAATGTCTTCAATTGCTCCTTGCTGCAGTGGGTCTCACACTCCCAGCCACTTTGGCATGTCTTGTCGTCTTGCTTGCGCTTGGCCCCGGTGATTGCTGCTTGCAGCTATATTTCTTCTTCTTTTTCTTCCGACTGGGCGTCTATGGCAGCCCATAGAAGCGTATGCGGGAAAGTTGTTTTGGTTTGACATTCTGATAGAGGACAGTCCCAACATCAAATACACCAATTTTGGTGTTTCTAACTCATTCCCTCTAGCGCCACCACCTGTCCAAAGTTTCAGAAATTGTATGCTAATAACTTTTGAACCGTAAGGCCTATCAACAAAATTATTTTTTCCTCTGATTCCTGAGCTCATGGCGATTCGATTGCACCCTATGACGTCATTTTCCGTCATAATAGTTTTCCCGCCATTTTGAATTTTCCAAAAAACCTACTTTTTCGAACTCCTCCTAGGCCGTTGCTCCGAATTTCACGAAAATTGAACCAGATCATCTCCAGACCATGACGACAAAAAGTTATGGAATTCAAGTTGATTTGTCAAACCGTTCACGAATACCACGCAATTTAATTTTACGTTGCGCTTGCAAAAACAGACGTAAGGCTGTATCTCCACAACGTTTTATCGGATTCAGACCAAATTTGGTACATGTCATCACAAGCATGACCTGAGGCTACATGCTGCGTTTCGGCGCAGCGCCACCTACTGGTCCGGAGATATGAAGAATTTATATTTTTGCTTATAACTTTTGAACGGTTTGTCCAAAAATCACAAAAGTGGTCTCGTTAGATTCAGGGCGTCATGCTGAGTTGACTGATATCCAATTTTCCCATAGCGGCCATTTTAGCTGTCAGCCATTTTGAATTATGTGCTAAAATGCTGTATTTTATGAACGCATGAACGTATCGTTACGAAACTCAGTATGGGTCATCAGTACAACGCCCTAAAAGTACTCAAAAATTTATGAGACAGCGCCACCTTTTGGTCAAAAGTTATAATGAAATTTCCAAAAATGCTAATAACTTTTGAATAAATTTGCCTATAGTAATGACACTGATCTCAATAGATTCCTTGGGTTATGCTGAAAACATAGATACCAATTTTGCCATAGTCAATCAAAGTTCCTGTCCGCCATCTTTATTTTCTTTTAAAACCTACTTTTTCGAACTCCTCCTAGACCGAACGTCCGATTTTCACCAAAATCGGATCGTGTCATCTCCAGACTGTGCCGAGTAAAAGTTATGGATTTCGTGTCGATAGACAAAACCGTTTTCGTATACCGCAGTGGCAAAGTTGAGGCATGATGCCAAAATGACTATTCAGGCTTTATATCTGCAATGCCTTGACATATTGACACCAAACTTTGTATGTGTCATTGTCACTTCACTCTGACCACATCACATCAGTTTCGTAACTGCGCCACCTATTGGTCGAAAGTGATAATCATATTTTTAGTTATTGTATGTGATTTTTCAACCATTTTGCCAAAATTCATCTTCAAATGTCTTTAATTGCACCTTGCTGCAGTTTGTCTCACACTTTCAGCCATGTAGGCATATCTCGTCGTCTGCTTTTGCGCTTGGCCCCGTAATGGCTGCTTGCAGCTATATTTATTAGGGGCCAAGCACTGAAGGTGCGGGCACCTATTGTATCTGTTCCCGTTCTTATTAGGGGCCAAGCACTGAAAGTGCGGGCACCTATTGTATCTGTTCCCGTTCTTATTAGGGGCCAAGCACTGAAGGTGCGGGCACCTATTGTATCTGTTCCCGTTCTTATTCTTCTTTTTCTTTTTCTTTTTCTTTTTTTTCTTTTTCTTCCGACTGGGCGTCTATGGCAGCCTATAGAACCGTTTGCGGGAAACTTATACAAATTGGCACAGTGATAGAGGACAGCCTGAACTATCACCATAGCAAATTTGGAGTCTCCAACTCATTCCCTCTAGCGCCACCAGCTGTCCAAAGTTTCACTCATGTTTATGCTAATAACTTTTGAACCACAAGGGCTAGAAACAACATTCTTTTTTCCTCTGATTCCTGAGCTCACGACGATTCGACTGCACCCTATGACGTCATTTTCCGTCATAATAGTTTTCCCGCCATTTTGAATTTTCCGAAAAACCTACTTTTTCGAACTCCTCCTAGGCCGTTGCTCCGAATTTCACGAAAATTGAACCAGATCAACTCCAGACCATGACGACAAAAAGTTATGGAATTCAAGTTGATTCGAATTACCGTTCTCGAATACCGCGCAAATAAATTTTACGTAGCGCTTGCAAAAACAGACGTAAGGCCGTATCTCCACAACGCTTTATCGGATTCAGACCAAATTTGGTACATGTCATCACAAGCATGACCTGAGGCTACATGCTGCGTTTCGGCGCAGCGCCACCTACTGGTCCGGAGATATGAAGAATTTATATTTTTGCTTATAACTTCTGAACGGTTTGTCCAAAAATCACAAAAGTGGTCTCGTTAGATTCAGGGCATCGTGCTGAGTCGACTGATATCCAATTTTCCCATATCGGCCATTTTGGCTGTCGGCCATTTTGAATTATGTGCTAAAATGCTGTATTTTATGAACGCATGAACGTATCGTTACGAAACTCAGTATGGGTCATCAGTACAACGCCCTAAAAGTACTCAAAAATTTATGAGACAGCGCCACCTTTTGGTCAAAAGTTATAATG
The DNA here is from genome assembly GCA_033366665.1 of Phoxinus dragarum. Lineage (NCBI taxonomy): Eukaryota > Metazoa > Chordata > Actinopteri > Cypriniformes > Leuciscidae > Phoxinus > Phoxinus dragarum. The sequence continues at coordinate 126,397 of JARPMJ010000626.1, read as the reverse complement.
AAATTTCCAAAAATGCTAATAACTTTTGAATAAATTTGCCTATAGTAATGACACTGATCTCAATAGATTCCTTGGGTTATGCTGAAAACATAGATACCAATTTTGCCATAGTCAATCAAAGTTCCTGTCCGCCATCTTTATTTTCTTTTAAAACCTACTTTTTCGAACTCCTCCTAGACCGAACGTCCGATTTTCACCAAAATCGGATCGTGTCATCTCCAGACTGTGCCGAGTAAAAGTTATGGATTTCGTGTCGATAGACAAAACCGTTTTCGTATACCGCAGTGGCAAAGTTGAGGCATGATGCCAAAATGACTATTCAGGCTTTATATCTGCAATGCCTTGACATATTGACACCAAACTTTGTATGTGTCATTGTAACTTCACTCTGACCACATCACATCAGTTTCGTAACTGCGCCACCTATTGGTCGAAAGTGATAATCATATTTTTAGTTATTGTATGTGATTTTTCAACCATTTTGCCAAAATACATCTTTAAATGTCTTCAATTGCTCCTTGCTGCAGTTGGTCTCTCACTTCCAGCCACTTTGGCATGTCTTGTCGTCTTGCTTGCGCTTGGCCCCGGTGATTGCTGCTTGCAGCTATATTTCTTCTTCTTTTTCTTCCGACTGGGCGTCTATGGCAGCCCATAGAAGCGTATGCGGGAAAGTTGTTTTGGTTTGACATTCTGATAGAGGACAGTCCCAACATCAAATACACCAATTTTGGTGTTTCTAACTCATTCCCTCTAGCGCCACCACCTGTCCAAAGTTTCAGAAATTGTATGCTAATAACTTTTGAACCGTAAGGCCTATCAACAAAATTATTTTTTCCTCTGATTCCTGAGCTCATGGCGATTCGATTGCACCCTATGACGTCATTTTCCGTCATAATAGTTTTCCCGCCATTTTGAATTTTCCGAAAAACCTACTTTTTCGAACTCCTCCTAGGCCGTTGCTCCGAATTTCACGAAAATTGAACCAGATCATCTCCAGACCATGACGACAAAAAGTTATGGAATTCAAGTTGATTTGTCAAACCGTTCACGAATACCACGCAATTTAATTTTACGTTGCGCTTGCATAAACAGACGTAAGGCTGTATCTCCACAACGTTTTATCGGATTCAGACCAAATTTGGTACATGTCATCACAAGCATGACCTGAGGCTACATGCTGCGTTTCGGCGCAGCGCCACCTACTGGTCCGGAGATATGAAGAATTTATATTTTTGCTTATAACTTCTGAACGGTTTGTCCAAAAATCACAAAAGTGGTCTCGTTAGATTCAGGGCGTCATACTGAGTTGACTGATATCCAATTTTCCCATATCGGCCATTTTGGCTGTCGGCCATTTTGAATTATGTGCTAAAATGCTGTATTTTATGAACGCATGAACGTATCGTTACGAAACTCAGTATGGGTCATCAGTACAATGCCCTAAAGGTACTCAAAAGATTATGAGACAGCGCCACCTTTTGGTCAAAAAATATAATGAAATTTCCAAAAATTCTAATAACTTTTGAATAAATTTGCCTATAGTAATGACACTCATCTCAATAGATTCCTTGGGTTATGCTGAAAACATAGATACCAATTTTGCCATAGTCAGCCAAACTTCCTGTCCGCCATCTTTATTTTCTTTTAAAACCTACTTTTTCGAACTCCTCCTAGACCGAAGGTCCGATTTTCACCAAAATCGGATCGTGTCATCTCCAGACCGTGCCGAGTAAAAGTTATGGATTTCGTGTCGATAGACGAAACCGTTTTCGTATACCGCAGTGGCAAAGTTGAGGCATGATGCCAAAATGACTATTCAGGCTTTATATCTGCAATGCCTTGACATATTGACACCAAACTTTGTAAGTGTCATTGTCACTTCACTCTGACCACATCACATCAGTTTCGTAACTGCGCCACCTATTGGTCGAAAGTGATAATCATATTTTTAGTTATTGTATGTGATTTTTCAACCATTTTGCCAAAATTCATCTTTAAATGTCTTCAATTGCTCCTTGCTGCAGTTGGTCTCTCACTTCCAGCCACTTTGGCATGTCTTGTCGTCTTGCTTGCGCTTGGCCCCGGTGATTGCTGCTTGCAGCTATATTTATTATTATTATTCTGCTTCTTCCGACTGGGCGTCTATGGCAGCCCATAGAACCGTATGCGGGAAAGTTGTTTTGGTTTGACATTCTGATAGAGGACAGTCCCAACATCAAATACACCAATTTTGGTGTTTCTAACTCATTCCCTCTAGCGCCACCACCTGTCCAAAGTTTCAGAAATTGTATGCTAATAACTTTTGAACCGTAAGGCCTATCAACAAAATTCTTTTTTCCTCTGATTCCTGAGCTCATACCGATTCGATTGCACGCTATGACGTCATTTTCCGTCAAAAAAATATGTCCGCCATATTGAATTGTCCAAAAAAACAACTTTCGCGAACTCGTCCTAGACGGTTTGTCCGATTCTCACCAAAATTGCACCAGATCATCTTCAGGCAGTGCCGACAAAAAGTTATGGAATTCAAGTTGATTCGCTTAACCGTTTTTGATAAACGCACAAACAAATTTTACGTAGCACTTGCGAAAATAGACGTAAGGCTGTATCTCCGCAACGCTTTATCGTATTCAGACCAAACTTGGTACATGTCATCACAAGCATAACCTGAAGCTGGGTGCAGCGTTTCGGCGCAGCGCCACCTACTGGTCCAGATATATGAAAAATTGCTATTTTGGCTTATAACTTCTGAACGGTTTGTCCAAGAATCCTAAACGTGGTCTCGTTAGATTCAGGGCGTCAGGCCGAGACGACTGATATCCAATTTTTCCAGATCGGCCATTTTGTCTGTCGGCCATTTTGAATTATGTGCTAAAATGCTGTATTTTTTGAACGCATGAACGAATTTTTACGAAACTCGGTATGAGTCATCAGTACAATGCCCTGAAGGAGCCTGAGAAGTTTCGAAACAGCGCCACCTAGTGGATAAATTTTTTTTTCAAATGCTTATAACTTTGGGTGTGGTCGACTTATTCTCACGGGAGACATCTCCTTAGACTCCTGAATCGTTGCCGAGTCCAACGATACCAGACTTGCCAGGTTTCGGCATATGGTTTGTGCAGCGTTGTAATTTAGCGCTTAAAAAACATTTGGCGATATCTTCGAAACCGCTAGTCCGATCGAGACGAAACCACCGTCAGAAGTTTGGAAACATAGGTCGATAGCTATACGCCAATGCCCAAATCTCAAAATATTGATCGTAAGGGGTAGTAAAATTCAATCAAAGTCACGTGTCAGTCGTTTTTGACGTGTTTTTTCACATAAATGTCTATAACGTTGAATCTAATTGAGATATTTTCACCAAAATTGACACACAGATGCATGGGCTCAGTCTGAGGACACACAAAAAAAACTGTGGGATTGAGCCTCTTGGTGGCGCTAAAACTAAACAAAACATGAAATTCCCATTGACTTCAATGCAGTTTAGTGATGTAAAATGCTATACTTAACGAATGCATTGCTGTAACATTATGAAACTCAGTATGTGCCATCAACACCATGTCCTGAAAGTACTCAACAGATTTAAAGACAGCGCCACCTTTTGGTCAAAAGTTGTAACAAATTTTCACGAAATGCTAATAACTTTTGAATAAATTTGCCTATAGTAATGACACTGATCTCAATAGATTCATTGGGTTATGCTGAAAACATATACCAATTTTGCCATAGTCAGCCAAACTTCCTGTCCGCCATATTTATTTTCTTTTAAAACCTACTTTTTCGAACTCCTCCTAGACCGAACGTCCGATTTTCACCAAAATCGGATCGTGTCATCTCCAGACCGTGCCGAGTAAAAGTTATGGATTTCGTGTCGATAGATAAAACCGCTTTTGTATACCGCAGATGCAAAGTTGAGGCATGATGCCAAAATGACTATTCAGGCTTTATATCTGCAATGCCTTGACATATTGACACCAAACTTTGTATGTGTCATTGTCACTTCACTCTGACCACATCACATCAGTTTCGTAATTGCGCCACCTATTGGTCGAAAGTGATAATCATATTTTTAGTTAATGTATGTGATTTTTCAACCATTTTGCCAAAATTCATCTTTAAATGTCTTTAATTGCTCCTAGCTGCAGTTGGTCTCACACTCCCAGCCACTTTGGCATGTCTTGTCGTCTTGCTTGCGCTTGGCCCCGGTGATTGCTGCTTGCAGCTATATTTTTTCTTTTTTTTCTTCCGACTGGGCGTCTATGGCAGCCTATAGAACCGTTTGCGGGAAACTTATGAAAATTGGCACAGTGATAGAGGACAGCCTGAACTATCACCAGAGCGAATTTGGAGTCTCCAACTCATTCCCTCTAGCGCCACCAGCTGTCCAAAGTTGCACTCATGTTTATGCTAATAACTTTTGAACCACAAGGGCTAGAAACAAAATTCTTTTTTCCTCTGATTCCTGAGCTCACGACGATTCGACTGCACCCTATGACGTCACTTTTCCGTCATAATAGTTTTCCCGCCATTTTGAATTTTCCGAAAAACCTACTTTTTCGAACTCCTCCTAGGCCGTTGCTCCGAATTTCACAAAAATTGAACCAGATCATCTCCAGACCATGACGACAAAAAGTTATGGAAATAAAGTTGATTTGAATAACCGTTCTCGAATACCGCGCAAATAAATTTTACGTAGCGCTTGCGAAAACAGACGTAAGGCTGTATCTCCACAACGCTTTATCGGATTCAGACCAAATTTGGTACATGTCATCACAAGCATGACCTGAGGCTACATGCTGCGTTTCGGCGCAGCGCCACCTACTGGTCCGGAGATATGAAGAATTGATGTTTTTGCTTATAACTTCTGAACGGTTTGTCCAAAAATCACAAAAGTGGTCTCGTTAGATTCAGGACGTCATATTGAGTTGACTGATATCCAATTTTCCCATATCGGCCATTTTGGCTGTCGGCCATTTTGAATTATGTGCTAAAATGCTGTATTTTATGAACGCATGAACGTATCGTTACGAAACTCAGTATGGGTCATCAGTACAAGGCATTGAAGGTACTCAAAAGATTTCAAGACAGCGCCACCTTTTGGTCAAAAGTTATAATTAAATTTCCAAAAATGCTAATAACTTTTGCATACATTTGCCTATTGTGATGACACTGATCTTAATAGATTCATTGGGTTATGCTGAAAACATAGATACCAATTTTGCCATAGTCAGTCAAACTTCCTGTCCGCCATCTTTATTTTCTTTTAAAGCCTACTTTTTCGAACTCCTCCTAGACTGAACGTCCGATTTTCACCAAAATCGGATCGTGTCATCTCCAGACCGTGCCGAGTAAAAGTTATGGATTTCGTGTCGATAGACAAAACCGTTTTCGTATACCGCAGTGGCAACGTTTAGGCATGATGCCAAAATTACTATTCAGGCTTTATATCTGCAATGCCTTGACATATTGACACCAAACTTTGTATGTGTCATTGTCACTTCACTCTGACCACATCACATCAGTTTCGTAACTGCGCCACCTATTGGTCGAAAGTGATAATCATATTTTTAGTTAATGTATGTGATTTTTCAACCATTTTGCCACAATTCATCTTTAAATGTCTTCAATTGCTCCTAGCTGCAGTTGGTCTCACACTCCCAGCCACTTTGGCATGTCTTGTCGTCTTGCTTGCGCTTGGCCCCGGTGATTGCTGCTTGCAGCTATATTTCTTCTTCTTTTTTTTCTTCCGACTGGGTGTCTATGGCAGCCTATAGAACCGTTTGCGGGAAACTTATGAAAATTGGCACAGTGATAGAGGACAGCCTGAACTATCACCATAGCAAATTTGGAGTCTCCAACTCATTCCCTCTAGCGCCACCAGCTGTCCAAAGTTTCACTCATGTTTATGCTAATAACTTTTGAACCACAAGGGCTAAAAACAAAATTCTTTTTTCCTCTGATTCCTGAGCTCATGACGATTCGACTGCACCCTATGACGTCATTTTCCGTCATAATAGTTTTCCCGCCATTTTGAATTTTCCGAAAAACCTACTTTTTCGAACTCCTCCTAGGCCGTTGCTCCGAATTTCACGAAAAATGAACCAGATCATCTCCAGACCTTGACGACCAAAAGTTATGGAATTCAAGTTGATTCGAATTACCGTTCTCGAATACCGCGCAAATAAATTTTACGTAGCGCTTGCGAAAACAGACGTAAGGCCGTATCTCCACAACGCTTTATCGGATTCAGACCAAATTTGGTACATGTCATCACAAGCATGACTTGAGGCTACATGCTGCGTTTCGGCACAGCGCCACCTACTGGTCCGGAGTTATGAAGAATTTATGTTTTTGCTTATAACTTCTGAACGGTTTGTCCAAAAATCACAAAAGTGGTCTCGTTAGATTCAGGGCGTCATATTGAGTCGACTGATATCCAATTTTCCCATATCGGCCATTTTGGCTGTCGGCCATTTTGAATTATGTGCTAAAATGCTGTATTTTATGAACGCATGAACGTATCGTTACGAAACTCAGTATGGGTCATCAGTACAACGCCCTAAAGGTACTCAAAAATTTATGAGACAGCGCCACCTTTTGGTCAAAAGTTATAATGAAATTTCCAAAAATGCTAATAACTTTTGAATAAATTTGCCTATAGTAATGACACTGATCTCAATAGATTCCTTGGGTTATGCTGAAAACATAGATACCAATTTTGCCATAGTCAGCCAAACTTCCTGTCCGCCATCTTTATTTTCTTTTAAAACCTACTTTTTCGAACTCCTCCTAGACGGAACGTCCGATTTTCACCAAAATCGGATCGTGTCATCTCCAGACCGTGCCGAGTAAAAGTTATGGATTTCGTGTCGATAGACGAAACCGTTTTCGTATACCGCAGTGTCAAAGTTGAGGCATGATGCCAAAATGACTATTCAGGCTTTATATCTGCAATGCCTTGACATATTGACACCAAACTTTGTATGTGTCATTGTCACTTCACTCTGACCACATCACATCAGTTTCGTAACTGCGCCACCTATTGGTCGAAAGTGATAATCATATTTTTAGTTATTGTATGTGATTTTTCAACCATTTTGCCAAAATTCATCTTTAAATGTCTTCAATTGCTCCTTGCTGCAGTTGATCTCTCACTCCCAGCCACTTTGGCACGTCTTGTCGTCTTGCTTGCGCTTGGCCCCGGTGATTGCTGCTTGCAGCTATATTTATTAGGGGCCAAGCACTGAAGGTGCGGGCACCTATTGTATCTGTTCCGGTTCTTATTCTTCTTTTTCTTCTTTTTCTTCCGACTGGGCGTCTATGGCAGCCCATAGAAGCGTATGCGGGAAAGTTGTTTTGGTTTGACATTCTGATAGAGGACAGTCCCAACATCAAATACACCAATTTTGGTGTTTCTAACTCATTCCCTCTAGCGCCACCACCTGTCCAAAGTTTCAGAAATTGTATGCTAATAACTTTTGAACCGTAAGGCCTATCAACAAAATTATTTTTTCCTCTGATTCCTGAGCTCATGGCGATTCGAATGCACCCTATGACGTCATTTTCCGTCATAATAGATTTCCCGCCATTTTGAATTTTCCGAAAAACCTACTTTTTCGAACTCCTCCTAGGCCGTTGCTCCGAATTTCACGAAAATTGAACCAGATCATCTCCAGACCATGACGACAAAAATTTATGGAATTCAAGTTGATTTGTCAAACCGTTCACGAATACCACGCAATTTAATTTTACGTTGCGCTTGCAAAAACAGACGTAAGGCTGTATCTCCACAACGTTTTATCGGATTCAGACCAAATTTAGTACATGTCATCACAAGCATGACCTGAGGCTACATGCTGCGTTTCGGCGCAGCGCCACCTACTGGTCCGGAGATATGAATAATTTATTTTTTTGCTTATAACTTCTGAACGGTTTGTCCAAAAATCACAAAAGTGGTCTCGTTAGATTCAGGGCGTCATACTGAGTTGACTGATATCCAATTTTCCCATATCGGCCATTTTGGCTGTCGGCCATTTTGAATTATGTGCTAAAATGCTGTATTTTATGAACGCATGAACGTATCGTTACGAAACTCAGTATGGGTCATCAGTACAATGCCCTAAAGGTACTCAAAAGATTATGAGACAGCGCCACCTTTTGGTCAAAAGTTATAATGAAATTTCCAAAAATTCTAATAACTTTTGAATAAATTTGCCTATAGTAATGACACTCATCTCAATAGATTCCTTGGGTTATGCTGAAAACATAGATACCAATTTTGCCATAGTCAGCCAAACTTCCTGTCCGCCATCTTTATTTTCTTTTAAAACCTACTTTTTCGAACTCCTCCTAGACCGAACGTCCGATTTTCACCAAAATCGGATCGTGTCATCTCCAGACCGTGCCGAGTAAAAGTTATGGATTTCGTGTCGATAGACGAAACCGTTTTCGTATACCGCAGTGTCAAAGTTGAGGCATGATGCCAAAATGACTATTCAGGCTTTATATCTGCAATGCCTTGACATATTGACACCAAACTTTGTATGTGTCATTGTCACTTCACTCTGACCACATCACATCAGTTTCGTAACTGCGCCACGTATTGGTCGAAAGTGATAATCATATTTTTAGTTATTGTATGTGATTTTTCAACCATTTTGCCAAAATTCATCTTCAAATGTCTTTAATTGCTCCTTGCTGCAGTTGGTCTCTCACTTCCAGCCACTTTGACATGTCTTGTCGTCTTGCTTGCGCTTGGCCCCGGTGATTGCTGCTTGCAGCTATATTTAGGGGCCAAGCACTGAAAGTGCGGAGGCACCTATTGTTTTTGTTGGCGTTCCTATTATTAGGGGCCAAGCACTGAAAGTGCGGAGGCACCTATTGTTTTTGTTGGCGTTCTTATTATTAGGGGCCAAGCACTGAAAGTGCGGAGTCACCTATTGTTTTTGTTGGCGTTCTTATTATTATTAGGGGCCAAGCACTGAAGGTGCGGGCACCTATTGTATCTGTTCCCGTTCTTATTAGGGGCCAAGCACTGAAGGTGCGGGCACCTATTGTATCTGTTCCCGTTCTTATTCTTCTTCTTTTTCTTTTTCTTTTTTTTCTTTTTTTTCTTCCGACTGGGCGTCTATGGCAGCCTATAGAACCGTTTGCGGGAAACTTATACAAATTGGCACAGTGATAGAGGACAGCCTGAACTATCACCATAGCAAATTTGGAGTCTCCAACTCATTCCCTCTAGCGCCACCAGCTGTCCAAAGTTTCACTCATGTTTATGCTAATAACTTTTGAACCACAAGGGCTAGAAACAAAATTCTTTTTTCCTCTGATTCCTGAGCTCATGACGATTCGACGGCACCCTATGACGTCATTTTCCGTCATAATAGTTTTCCCGCCATTTTGAATTTTCCGAAAAACCTACTTTTTCGAACTCCTCCTAGGCCGTTGCTCCGAATTTCACGAAAAATGAACCAGATCATCTCCAGACCTTGACGACCAAAAGTTATGGAATTCAAGTTGATTCGAATTACCGTTCTCGAATACCGCGCAAATCAATTTTACGTAGCGCTTGCGAAAACAGACGTAAGGCCGTATCTCCACAACGCTTTATCGGATTCAGACCAAATTTGGTACATGTCATCACAAGCAAGACCTGAGGCTACATGCTGCGTTTCGGCGCAGCGCCACCTACTGGTCCGGAGATATGAATAATTTATGTTTTTGCTTATAACTTCTGAACGGTTTGTCCAAAAATCACAAAAGTGGTCTCGTTAGGTTCAGGGCGTCATACTGAGTCGACTGATATCCAATTTTCCCATATCGGCCATTTTGGCTGTCGGCCATTTTGAATTATGTGCTAAAATGCTGTATTTTATGAACGCATGAACGTATCGTTACGAAACTCAGTATAGGTCATCAGTACAACGCCCTAAAGGTACTCAAAAGATTATGAGACAGCGCCACCTTTTGGTCAAAAGTTATAATGAAATTTCCAAAAATGCTAATAACTTTTGAATAAATTTGCCTATAGTAATGACACTGATCTCAATAGATTCCTTGGGTTATGCTGAAAACATAGATACCAATTTTGCCATAGTCAGCCAAACTTCCTGTCCGCCATCTTTATTTTCTTTTAAAACCTACTTTTTCGAACTCCTCCTAGACCGAACGTCCGATTTTCACCAAAATCGGATCGTGTCATCTCCAGACCGTGCCGAGTAAAAGTTATGGATTTCGTGTCGATAGACGAAACCGTTTTCGTATACCGCAGTGGCAAATTTGAGGCATGATGCAAAAATGACTATTCAGGCTTTATATCTGCAATGCCTTCACATATTGACACCAAACTTTGTAAGTGTCATTGTCACTTCACTCTGACCACATCACATCAGTTTCGTAACTGCGCCACCTATTGGTCGAAAGTGATAATCATATTTTTAGTTATTGTATGTGATTTTTCAACCATTTTGCCAAAATTCATCTTTAAATGTCTTCAATTGCTCCTTGCTGCAGTTGGTCTCTCACTTCCAGCCACTTTGGCATGTCTTGTCGTCTTGCTTGCGCTTGGCCCCGGTGATTGCTGCTTGCAGCTATATTTCTTCTTCTTTTTTTTCTTCCGACTGGGCGTCTATGGCAGCCTATAGAACCGTTTGCGGGAAACTTATACAAATTGGCACAGTGATAGAGGACAGCCTGAACTATCACCATAGCAAATTTGGAGTCTCCAACTCATTCCTTCTAGCGCCACCAGCTGTCCAAAGTTTCACTCATGTTTATGCTAATAACTTTTGAACCACAAGGGCTAGAAACAACATTCTTTTTTCCTCTGATTCCTGAGCTCGTGACGATTCGACTGCACCATATGACGTCATTTTCCGTCATAATAGTTTTCCCGCCATTTTGAATTTTCCGAAAAACCTACTTTTTCGAACTCCTCCTAGGCCGTTGCTCCGAATTTCACGAAAAATGAACCAGATCATCTCCAGACGTTAACGACCAAAAGTTATGGAATTCAAGTTGATTCAAATTACCGTTCTCGAATACCGCGCAAATAAATTTTACGTAGCGCTTGCGAAAACAGACGTAAGGCCGTATCTCCACAACGCTTTATCGAATTCAGACCAAATTTGGTACATGTCATCACAAGCATGACTTGAGGCTACATGCTGCGTTTCGGCGCAGCGCCACCTACTGGTCCGGAGATATGAAGAATTGATGTTTTTGCTTATAACTTCTGAACGGTTTGTCCAAAAATCACAAAAGTGGTCTCGTTAGATTCAGGGCGTCGTGCTGAGTTGACTGATATCCAATTTTCCCATATCAGCCATTTTGGCTGTCGGCCATTTTGAATTATGTGCTAAAATGCTGTATTTTATGAACGCATGAACGTATCGTTACGAAACTCAGTATGGGTCATCAGTACAACGCCCTAAAGGTACTCAAAAATTTATGAGACAGCGCCACCTTTTGGTCAAAAGTTATAATGAAATTTCCAAAAATGCTAATAACTTTTGAATAAATTTGCCTATAGTAACGACACTGATCTCAATAGATTCCTTGGGTTATGCTGAAAACATAGATACCAATTTTGCCATAGTCAGTCAAACTTCCTGTCCGCCATCTTTATTTTCTTTTAAAACCTACTTTTTCGAACTCCTCCTAGACCGAACGTCCGATTTTCACCAAAATTGGATCGTGTCATCTCCAGACCGTGCCGAGTAAAAGTTATGGATTTCGTGTTGATAGACGAAATCGTTTTTGTATACCGCAGTGGCAAAGTTGAGGCATGATGCCAAAATGACTATTCAGGCTTTATATCTGCAATGCCTTGACATTTTGACACCAAACTTTGTAAGTGTCATTGTCACTTCACTCTGACCACATCACATCAGTTTCGTAACTGCGCCACCTATTGGTCGAAAGTGAAAATCCATTAAATCATATTTTTAGTTAATGTATGTGATTTTTCAGCCGTTTCGCCTAAATTCATCTTTAAATGTCTTCAATTGTTCTTTGCTGCAGTTGGTCTCACACTCCCAGCCACTTTGGCATATCTTGTCGTCTGCTTTTGCGCTTGGCCCCGGTGATTGCTGCTTGCAGCTATATTTCTTCTTCTTTTTCTTTTTCCGACTGGGCGTCTATGGCAGCCTATAGAACCGTTTGCGGGAAACTTATGAAAATTGGCACAGTGATAGAGGACAGCCTGAACTATCACCATAGCAAATTTGGAGTCTCCAACTCATTCCCTCTAGCGCCACCAGCTGTCCAAAGTTTCACTCATGTTTATGCTAATAACTTTTGAACCACAAGGGCTAGAAGCAAAATTCTTTTTTCCTCTGATTCCTGAGCTCATGGCGATTCGATTGCACCATATGACGTCATTTTCCGTCATAATAGTTTTCCCGCCATTTTGAATTTTCCGAAAAACCTACTTTTTCGAACTCCTCCTAGGCCGTTGCTCCGAATTTCACGAAAAATGAACCAGATCATCTCCAGACCTTGACGACCAAAAGTTATGGAATTCAAGTTGATTCGAATTACCGTTCTCGAATACCGCGCAAATAAATTTTACGTAGCGCTTGCAAAAACAGACGTAAGGCCGTATCTCCACAACGCTTTATCGGATTCAGACCAAATTTGGTACATGTCATCACAAGCATGACTTGAGGCTACATACTGCGTTTCGGCACAGCGCCACCTACTGGTCCGGAGATATGAAGAATTTATGTTTTTGCTTATAACTTCTGAACGGTTTGTCCAAAAATCACAAAAGTGGTCTCGTTAGATTCAGGGCGTCGTGCTGAGTTGACTGATATCCAATTTTCCCATATCGGCCATTTTGGCTGTCGGCCATTTTGAATTATGTGCTAAAATGCTGTATTTTATGAACGCATGAACGTATCGTTACGAAACTCAGTATGGGTCATCAGTACAAGGCCCTAAAGGTACTCAAAAATTTTTAAGACAGCGCCACCTTTTGGTCAAAAGTTATAATGAAATTTCCAAAAATGCTAATAACTTTTGAATAAATTTGCCTATAGTAATTAAACTGATCTCAATAGATTCCTTGGGTTATGCTGAAAACATAGATACCAATTTTGCCATAGTCAGCCAAACTTCCTGTCCGCCATCTTTATTTTCTTTTAAAACCTACTTTTTCGAACTCCTCCTAGACCGAATGTCCGATTTTCACCAAAATCGGATCGTGTCATCTCCAGACCGTGCCGAGTAAAAGTTATGGATTTCGTGTCGATAGACGAAACCGTTTTCGTATACCGCAGTGGCAAAGTTGAGGCATGATGCCAAAATGACTATTCAGGCTTTATATCTGCAATGCCTTGACATATTGACACCAAACTTTGTATGTGTCATTGTCACTTCACTCTGACCACATCACATCAGTTTCGTAACTGCGCCACCTATTGGTCGAAAGTGATAATCATATTTTTAGTTAATGTATGTGATTTTTCAACCGTTTTGCAAAAATTCATCTTTAAATGTCTTTAATTGCTCCTTTCTGCAGTTTGTCTCACACTTTCAGCCATGTAGGCATATCTCGTCGTCTGCTTTTGCGCTTGGCCCCGTAATGGCTGCTTGCAGCTATATTTAGGGGCCAAGCACTGAAGGTGCGGGCACCTATTGTATCTGTTCCCGTTCTTATTCTTCTTTTTCTTTTTCTTTTTCTTTTTTTTCTTTTTCTTCCGACTGGGCGTCTATGGTAGCCTATAGAACCGTTTGCGGGAAACTTATACAAATTGGCACAGTGATAGAGGACAGCCTGAACTATCACCATAGCAAATTTGGAGTCTCCAACTCATTCCCTCTAGCGCCACCAGCTGTCCAAAGTTTCACTCATGTTTATGCTAATAACTTTTGAACCACAAGGGCTAGAAACAACATTCTTTTTTCCTCTGATTCCTGAGCTCACGACGATTTGACTGCACCCTATGACGTCATTTTCCGTCATAATAGTTTTCCCGCCATTTTGAATTTTCCAAAAAACCTACTTTTTCGAACTCCTCCTAGGCCGTTGCTCCGAATTTCACGAAAAATGAACCAGATCATCTCCAGACTATGACGACCAAAAGTTATGGAATTCAAGTTGATTCGAATTACCGTTCTCGAATACCGCGCAAATAAATTTTACGTAGCGCTTGCAAAAACAGACGTAAGGCCGTATCTCCACAACGCTTTATCGGATTCAGACCAAATTTGGTACATGTCGTCACAAGCATGACCTGAGGTTACTTGCTGCGTTTCGGCGCAGCGCCACCTACTGGTCCGGAGATATGAATAATTTATGTTTTTGCTTATAACTTCTGAACGGTTTGTCCAAAAATCACAAAAGTGGTCTCGTTAGATTCAGGGTGTCGTGCTGAGTTGACTGATATTCAATTTTCCCATATCGGCCATTTTGGCTGTCGGCCATTTTGAATTATGTGCTAAAATGCTGTATTTTATGAACGCATGAACGTATCGTTACGAAACTCAGTATGGGTCATCAGTACAACGCCCTAAAAGTACTCAAAAATTTATGAGACAGCGCCACCTTTTGGTCAAAAGTTATAATGAAATTTCCAAAAATGCTAATAACTTTTGAATAAATTTGCCTATAGTAATGACACTGATCTCAATAGATTCCTTGGGTTATGCTGAAAACATAGATACCAATTTTGCCATAGTCAATCAAAGTTCCTGTCCGCCATCTTTATTTTCTTTTAAAACCTACTTTTTCGAACTCCTCCTAGACCGAACGTCCGATTTTCACCAAAATCGGATCGTGTCATCTCCAGACTGTGCCGAGTAAAAGTTATGGATTTCGTGTCGATAGACAAAACCGTTTTCGTATACCGCAGTGGCAAAGTTGAGGCATGATGCCAAAATGACTATTCAGGCTTTATATCTGCAATGCCTTGACATATTGACACCAAACTTTGTATGTGTCATTGTCACTTCACTCTGACCACATCACATCAGTTTCGTAACTGCGCCACCTATTGGTCGAAAGTGATAATCATATTTTTAGTTATTGTATGTGATTTTTCAACCATTTTGCCAAAATTCATCTTCAAATGTCTTTAATTGCTCCTTGCTGCAGTGGGTCTCACACTCCCAGCCACTTTGGCATGTCTTGTCGTCTTGCTTGCGCTTGGCCCCGGTGATTGCTGCTTGCAGCTATATTTTTTCTTTTTTTTCTTCCGACTGGGCGTCTATGGCAGCCTATAGAACCGTTTGCGGGAAACTTATACAAATTGGCACAGTGATAGAGGACAGCCTGAACTATCACCATAGCAAATTTGGAGTCTCCAACTCATTCCCTCTAGCGCCACCAGCTGTCCAAAGTTTCACTCATGTTTATGCTAATAACTTTTGAACCACAAGGGCTAGAAACAAAATTCTTTTTTCCTCTGATTCCTGAGCTCATGACGATTCGACTGCACCCTATGACGTCATTTTCCGTCATAATAGTTTTCCCGCCATTTTGAATTTTCCGAAAAACCTACTTTTTCGAACTCCTCCTAGGCCGTTGCTTCGAATTTCACGAAAAATGAACCAGATCATCTCCAGACCATGACGACAAAAAGTTATGGAAATCAAGTTGATTCGAATTACCGTTCTTGAATACCGCGCAAATAAATTTTACGTAGCGCTTGCGAAAACAGACGTAAGGCCGTATCTCCACAACGCTTTATCGGATTCAGACCAAATTTGGTACATGTCATCACAAGCATGACCTGAGGCTACAAGCTGCGTTTCGGCGCAGCGCCACCTACTGGTCCGGAGATATGATGAATTTATGTTTTTGCTTATAACTTCTGAACGGTTTGTCCAAAAATCACAAAAGTGGTCTCGTTAGATTCAGGGCGTCGTGCTGAGTTGACTGATATCCAATTTTCCCATATCGGCCATTTTGGCTGTCGGCCATTTTGAATTATGTGCTAAAATGCTGTATTTTATGAACGCATGAACGTATCGTTACGAAACTCAGTATGGGTCATCAGTACAAGGCCCTAAAGGTACTCAAAAGATTATGAGACAGCGCCACCTTTTGGTCAAAAGTTATAATGAAATTTCCAAAAATGCTAATAACTTTTGAATAAATTTGCATATAGTAATGACACTGATCTCAATAGATTCCTTGGGTTATGCTGAAAACATAGATACCAATTTTGCCATAGTCAGTCAAACTTCCTGTCCGCCATCTTTATTTTCTTTTAAAACCTACTTTTTCAAACTCCTCCTAGACCGAAGGTCCGATTTTCACCAAAATCGGATCGTGTCATCTCCAGACCGTGCCGAGTAAAAGTTATGGATTTCGTGTCGATAGACAAAACCGTTTTTGTATACCGCAGATGCAAAGTTGAGGCATGATGCCAAAATGACTATTCAGGCTTTATATCTGCAATGCCTTGACATATTGACACCAAACTTTGTATGTGTCATTGTCACTTCACTCTGATCACATCACATCAGTTTCGTAACTGCGCCACCTATTGGTCGAAAGTGATAATCATATTTTTAGTTAATGTATGTGATTTTTCAACTATTTTGTCAAAATTCATCTTTAAATGTCTTCAATTGCTCCTTGCTGCAGTTGGTCTCACACTCCCAGCCACTTTGGCATGTCTTGTCGTCTTGCGCTTGGCCCCGGTGATTGCTGCTTGTTAGGGGCCAAGCACTGAAAGTGCGGAGGCACCTATTGTTTTTGTTGGCGTTCCTATTATTAGGGGCCAAGCACTGAAGGTGCGGGCACCTATTGTATCTGTTCCCGTTCTTATTAGGGGCCAAGCACTGAAGGTGCGGGCACCTATTGTATCTGTTCCCGTTCTTATTAGGGGCCAAGCACTGAAGGTGCGGGCACCTATTGTATCTGTTCCCGTTCTTATTCTTCTTCTTTTTCTTTTTCTTTTTCCGACTGGGCGTCTATGGCAGCCTATAGAACCGTTTGCGGGAAACTTATACAAATTGGCACAGTGATAGAGGACAGCCTGAACTATCACCATAGCGAATTTGGAGTCTCCAACTCATTCCCTCTAGCGCCACCAGCTGTCCAAAGTTGCACTCATGTTTATGCTAATAACTTTTGAACCATAAGGGCTAGAAACAAAATTCTTTTTTCCTCTGATTCCTGAGCTCATGACGATTCGACTGCACCCTATGACGTCATTTTCCGTCATAATAGTTTTCCCGCCATTTTGAATTTTCCGAAAAACCTACTTTTTCGAACTCCTCCTAGGCCGTTGCTCCGAATTTCACGAAAATTTAACCAGATCATCTCCAGACCATGACGACAAAAAGTTATGGAAATCAAGTTGATTCGAATAACCGTTCTCGAATACCGCGCAAATACATTTTACGTAGCGCTTGCAAAAATAGACGTAAGGCCGTATCTCCACAACGCTTTATCGGATTCAGACCAAATTTGGTACATGTCATCACAAGCATGACCGGAGGCTACATGCTGCGTTTCGGCGCAGCGCCACCTACTGGTCCGGAGATATGAAGAATTGATGTTTTTGTTTATAACTTCTGAACGGTTTGTCCAAAAATCACAAAAGTGGTCTCGTTAGATTCAGGGCGTCGTGCTGAGTCGACTGATATCCAATTTTCCCATATCGGCCATTTTGGCTGTCGGCCATTTTGAATTATGTGCTAAAATGCTGTATTTTATGAACGCATGAACGTATCGTTACGAATCTCAGTATGGGTCATCAGTACAACGCCCTAAAGGTACTCAAAAATTTATGAGACAGCGCCACCTTTTGGTCAAAAGTTATAATGAAATTTCCAAAAATGCTAATAACTTTTGAATAAATTTGCCTATAGTAATGACACTGATCTCAATAGATTCCTTGGGTTATGCTGAAAACATAGATACCAATTTTGCCATAGTCAGCCAAACTTCCTGTCCGCCATCTTTATTTTCTTTTAAAACCTACTTTTTCGAACTCCTCCTAGACCGAATGTCCAATTTTCACCAAAATCGGATCGTGTCATCTCCAGACCGTGCCGAGTAAAAGTTATGGATTTCGTGTCGATAGACGAAACCGTTTTCGTATACCGCAGTGGCAAAGTTGAGGCATGATGCCAAAATGACTATTCAGGCTTTATATCTGCAATGCCTTGACATATTGACACCAAACTTTGTATGTGTCATTGTCACTTCACTCTGACCACATCACATCAGTTTCGTAACTGCGCCACCTATTGGTCGAAAGTGATAATCATATTTTTAGTTATTGTATGTGATTTTTCAACCATTTTGCCAAAATTCATCTTCAAATGTCTTTAATTGCTCCTTGCTGCAGTGGGTCTCACACTCCCAGCCACTTTGGCATGTCTTGTCGTCTTGCTTGCGCTTGGCCCCGGTGATTGCTGCTTGCAGCTATATTTCTTCTTTTTCTTTTTCTTTTTCTTTTTCTTTTTCTTCCGACTGGGCGTCTATGGCAGCCTATAGAACCGTTTGCGGGAAACTTATACAAATTGGCACAGTGATAGAGGACAGCCTGAACTATCACCATAGCAAATTTGGAGTCTCCAACTCATTCCCTCTAGCGCCACCAGCTGTCCAAAGTTTCACTCATGTTTATGCTAATAACTTTTGAACCACAAGGGCTAGAAACAAAATTCTTTTTTCCTCTGATTCCTGAGCTCATGACGATTGGACTGCACCCTATGACGTCATTTTCCGTCATAATAGTTTTCCCGCCATTTTGAATTTTCCGAAAAACCAATTTTTTCGAACTCCTCCTAGGCCGTTGCTCCGAATTTCACGAAAAATGAACCAGATCACCTCCAGACCTTGACGACCAAAAGTTATGGAATTCAAGTTGATTCGAATTACCGTTCTCGAATACCGCTCAAATAAATTTTACATAGCGCTTGCGAAAACCGACGTAAGGCCGTATCTCCACAACGCTTTATCGGATTCAGACCAAATTTGGTACATGTTATCACAAGCATGACTTGAGGCTACATGCTGCGTTTTGGCGCAGCGCCACCTACTGGTCCGGAGATATGAAGAATTTATGTTTTTGCTTATAACTTCTGAACGGTTTGTCCAAAAATCACAAAAGTGATCTCGTTAGATTCAGGGCGTCGTGCTGAGTTGACTGATATCCAATTTTCCCATATCGGCCATTTTGGCTGTCGGCCATTTTGAATTATGTGCTAAAATGCTGTATTTTATGAACGCTTGAACGTATCATTACGAAACTCAGTATGAGTCATCAGTACAATGCCCTAAAGCAGGGATGCTCAACTTCAGTCCTGGAGGGCCACTGTCCTGCAGAGTTTAGCTCCAACCCTAATTAAACACACCTGAACAAGCTAATCAATGGTTTCAGGATTACTAGAAAAGAGCTTTTGTCAGGGTTGAAGCTAAACTCTGTAGGACAGTGGCCCTCCAGGACCGAAGTTGAGCATCCCTGCCCTAAAGGTACTTAAAAATTTATGAGACAGCGCCACCTTTTGGTCAAAAGTTATAATGAAATTTCCAAAAATGCTAATAACTTTTGAATAAATTTGCCTATAGTAATGACACTGGTCTCAATAGATTCCTTGGGTTATGCTGAAAACATAGATACCAATTTTGCCATAGTCAGCCAAACTTCCTGTCTGCCATCTTTATTTTCTTTTAAAACCTACTTTTGCGAACTCCTCCTAGACCGAACGTCCGATTTTCACCAAAATCGGATCGTGTCATCTCCAGACCGTGCCGAGTAAAAGTTATGGATTTCGTGTCGATAGACAAAACCGTTTTCGTATACCGCAGAAGCAAAGTTGAGGCATGATGCCAAAATGACTATTCAGGCTTTATATCTGCAATGCCTTGACAGATTGACACCAAACTTTGTATGTGTCATTGTCACTTCACTCTGACCACATCACATCAGTTTCGTAACTGCGCCACCTACTGGTCGAAAGTGATAATCATATTTTTAGTTAATGTATGTGATTTTTCAACCATTTTGCCAAAATTCATCTTTAAATGTCTTCAATTGCTCCTTGCTGCAGTTGGCCTCACACTCCCAGCCACTTTAGCATGTCTCGTCGTCTGCTTTTGCGCTTGGCCCCGTGATGGCTGCTTGCAGCTATATTTAGGGGCCAAGCACTGAAGGTGCGGGCACCTATTGTATCTGTTCCCGTTCTTATTCTTCTTTTTCTTTTTCTTTTTCTTTTTCTTTTTCTTTTTCTTCCGACTGGGCGTCTATGGCAGCCTATAGAACCGTTTGCGGGAAACTTATGAAAATTGGCACAGTGATAGAGGACAGCCTGAACTATCACCATAGTAAATTTGGAGTCTCCAACTCATTCCCTCTAGCGCCACCAGCTGTCCAAAGTTTCACTCATGTTTATGCTAATAACTTTTGAACCACAAGGGCTAGAAACAAAATTCTTTTTTACTCTGATTCCTGAGCTCATGACGATTCGACTGCACCCTATGACGTCATTTTCCGTCATAATAGTTTTCCCGCCATTTTGAATTTTCCGAAAAACCTACTTTTTCGAACTCCTCCTAGACCGTTGCTCCGAATTTCACGAAAAATGAACCAGATCATCTCCAGACCTTGACGACCAAAAGTTATGGAATTCAAGTTGATTCGAATTACCGTTCTCGAATACCGCGCAAATAAATTTTACGTAGCGCTTGCAAAAACAGACGTAAGGCTGTATCTCCACAACGCTTTATCGGATTCAGACCAAATATGGTACATGTCATCACAAGCATAACCTGAGGCTACATGCTGCGTTTCGGCGCAGCGCCACCTACTGGTCCGGAGATATGAAGAATTTATGTTTTTGCTTATAACTTCTGAATGGTTTGTCCAAAAATCACAAAAGTGGTCTCGTTAGATTCAGAGCGTCGTGCTGAGTTGACTGATATCCAATTTTCCCATATTGGCCATTTTGGCTGTCGGCCATTTTGAATTATGTGCTAAAATGCTGTATTTTATGAATGCATGAACGTATCGTTGCGAAACTCAGTATGGGTCATCAGTACAACGCCCTAAAGGTACTCAAAAATGTATGAGACAGCGCCACCTTTTGGTCAAAAGTTATAATGAAATTTCCAAAAATGCTAATAACTTTTGAATAAATTTGCCTATAGTAATGACACTGATCTCAATAGATTCCTTGGGTTATGCTGAAAACATAGATACCAATTTTGCCATAGTCAGCCAAACTTCCTGTCCGCCATCTTTATTTTCTTTTAAAACCTACTTTTTCGAACTCCTCCTAGACCGAACGTCCGATTTTCACCAAAATCGGATCGTGTCATCTCCAGACCGTGCCGAGTAAAAGTTATGGATTTCGTGTCGATAGACAAAACAGTTTTCGTATACCGCAGTGTCAAAGTTGAGGCATGATGCCAAAATGACTATTCAGGCTTTATATCTGCAATGCCTTGACATATTGACACCAAAACTTTGTATGTGTCATTGTCACTTCACTCTGACCACATCACATCAGTTTCGTAACTGCGCCACCTATTGGTCGAAAGTGATAATCATATTTTTAGTTATTGTATGTGATTTTTCAACCATTTTGCCAAAATTCATCTTCAAATGTCTTTAATTGCTCCTTGCTGCAGTGGGTCTCACACTCCCAGCCACTTTGGCATGTCTTGTCGTCTTGCTTGCGCTTGGCCCCGGTGATTGCTGCTTGCAGCTATATTTAGGGGCCAAGCACTGAAGGTGCGGGCACCTATTGTATCTGTTCCCGTTCTTATTCTTCTTTTTCTTTTTCTTTTTCTTTTTCTTTTTCTTTTTCTTCTTTTTCTTCCGACTGGGCGTCTATGGCAGCCTATAGAACCGTTTGCGGGAAACTTATACAAATTGGCACAGTGATAGAGGACAGCCTGAACTATCACCATAGCAAATTTGGAGTGTCCAACTCATTCCCTCTAGCGCCACCAGCTGTCCAAAGTTTCACTCATGTTTATGCTAATAACTTTTGAACCACAAGGGCTAGAAACAAAATTCTTTTTTCCTCTGATTCCTGAGCTCACGACGATTCGACTGGACCATATGACGTCATTTTCCGTCATAATAGTTTTTCCGCCATTTTGAATTTTCCGAAAAACCTACTTTTTCGAACTCGTCCTAGACGGTTTGTCCGATTCTCACCAAAATTGCACCAGATCATCTTCAGGCAGTGCCGACAAAAAGTTATGGAATTCAAGTCGATTTGAATTACCGTTCTCGAATACCGCGCAAATAAATTTTACGTAGCGCTTGCGAAAACAGACGTAAGGCCGTATCTCCACAACGCTTTATCGGATTCAGACCAAATTTGGTACATGTCGTCACAAGCATGACCTGAGGCTACATGCTGCGTTTCGGCGCAGCGCCACCTACTGGTCCGGAGATATGAAGAATTTATGTTTTTGCTTATAACTTCTGAACGGTTTGTCCAAAAATCACAAAAGTGGTCTCGTTAGATTCAGGGCGTCGTGCTGAGTTGACTGATATTCAATTTTCCCATATCGGCCATTTTGGCTGTCGGCCATTTTGAATTATGTGCTAAAATGCTGTATTTTACGAACGCATGAACGTATCGTTACGAAACTCAGTATGGGTCATCAGTACAACGCCCTAAAGGTACTCAAAAATGTATGAGACAGCGCCACCTTTTGGTCAAAAGTTATAATGAAATTTCCAAAAATGCTAATAACTTTTGAATAAATTTGCCTATAGTAATGACACTGATCTCAATAGATTCCTTGGGTTATGCTGAAAACATAGATACCAATTTTGCCATAGTCAGCCAAACTTCCTGTCCGCCATCTTTATTTTCTTTTAAAACCTACTTTTTCGAACTCCTCCTAGACCGAACGTCCGATTTTCACCAAAATCGGATCGTGTCATCTCCAGACCGTGCCGAGTAAAAGTTATGGATTTCGTGTCGATAGACGAAACCGTTTTCGTATACCGCAGTGGCAAAGTTGAGGCATGATGCCAAAATGACTATTCAGGCTTTATATCTGCAATGCCTTGACATATTGACACCAAACTTTGTATGTGTCATTGTCACTTCACTCTGACCACATCACATCAGTTTCGTAATTGCGCCACCTATTGGTCGAAAGTGATAATCATATTTTTAGTTAATGTATGTGATTTTTCAACCATTTTGCCAAAATTCATCTTTAAATGTCTTTAATTGCTCCTTTCTGCAGTTTGTCTCACACTTTCAGCCATGTAGGCATATCTCGTCGTCTGCTTTTGCGCTTGGCCCCGTGATGGCTGCTTGCAGCTATATTTAGGGGCCAAGCACTGAAAGTGCGGGCACCTATTGTATCTGTTCCCGTTCTTATTAGGGGCCAAGCACTGAAGGTGCGGGCACCTATTGTATCTGTTCCCGTTCTTATTCTTCTTTTTCTTTTTCTTTTTCTTTTTCTTTTTCTTCCGACTGGGCGTCTATGGCAGCCTATAGAACCGTTTGCGGGAAACTTATGAAAATTGGCACAGTGATAGAGGACAGCCTGAACTATCACCATAGTCAAATTTGGAGTCTCCAACTCATTCCCTCTAGCGCCACCAGCTGTCCAAAGTTTCACTCATGTTTATGCTAATAACTTTTGAACCACAAGGGCTAGAAAAAAAATTCTTTTTTCCTCTGATTCCTGAGCTCATGACGATTCGACTGCTCCCTATGACGTCATTTTCCGTCATAATAGTTTTCCCGCCATTTTGAATTTTCCGAAAAACCTACTTTTTCGAACTCCTCCTAGACCGTTGCTCCGAATTTCACGAAAAATGAACCAGATCATCTCCAGACCTTGACGACCAAAAGTTATGGAATTCAAGTTGATTCGAATTACCGTTCTCGAATACCGCGCAAATAAATTTTACGTAGCGCTTGCAAAAACAGACGTAAGGCTGTATCTCCACAACGCTTTATTGGATTCAGACCAAATATGGTACATGTCATCACAAGCATAACCTAAGGCTACATGCTGCGTTTCGGCGCAGCGCCACCTACTGGTCCGGAGATATGAAGAATTTATGTTTTTGCTTATAACTTCTGAATGGTTTGTCCAAAAATCACAAAAGTGGTCTCGTTAGATTCAGAGCGTCGTGCTGAGTTGACTGATATCCAATTTTTCCCATATCGGCCATTTTGGCTGTCGGCCATTTTGAATTATGTGCTAAAATGCTGTATTTTATGAATGCATGAACGTATCGTTGCGAAACTCAGTATGGGTCATCAGTACAACGCCCTAAAGGTACTCAAAAATGTATGAGACAGCGCCACCTTTTGGTCAAAAGTTATAATGAAATTTCCAAAAATGCTAATAACTTTTGAATAAATTTGCCTATAGTAATGACACTGATCTCAATAGATTCCTTGGGTTATGCTGAAAACATAGATACCAATTTTGCCATAGTCAGCCAAACTTCCTGTCCGCCATCTTTATTTTCTTTTAAAACCTACTTTTTCGAACTCCTCCTAGACCGAACGTCCGATTTTCACCAAATCGGATCGTGTCATCTCCAGACCGTGCCGAGTAAAAGTTATGGATTTCGTGTCGATAGACAAAACCGTTTTCGTATACCGCAGTGTCAAAGTTGAGGCATGATGCCAAAATGACTATTCAGGCTTTATATCTGCAATGCCTTGACATATTGACACCAAAACTTTGTATGTGTCATTGTCACTTCACTCTGACCACATCACATCAGTTTCGTAACTGCGCCACCTATTGGTCGAAAGTGATAATCATATTTTTAGTTATTGTATGTGATTTTTCAACCATTTTGCCAAAATTCATCTTCAAATGTCTTTAATTGCTCCTTGCTGCAGTTTGTCTCACACTTTCAGCATGTAGGCATATCTCGTCGTCTGCTTTTGCGCTTGGCCCCGTAATGGCTGCTTGCAGCTATATTTAGGGCCAAGCACTGAAGGTGCGGGCACCTATTGTATCTGTTCCCGTTCTTATTCTTCTTCTTTTTCTTTTTTTTCTTCCGACTGGGCGTCTATGGCAGCCTATAGAACCGTTTGCGGGAAACTTATACAAATTGGCACAGTGATAGAGGACAGCCTGAACTATCACCATAGCAAATTTGGAGTCTCCAACTCATTCCCTCTAGCGCCACCAGCTGTCCAAAGTTTCACTCATGTTTATGCTAATAACTTTTGAACCACAAGGGCTAGAAACAAAATTATTTTTTCCTCTGATTCCTGAGCTCATGACGATTCGACTGCACCCTATGACGTCATTTTCCGTCATAATAGTTTTCCCACCATTTGAATTTTTCGAAAAAACTACTTTTTCGAACTCCTCCTAGGCCGTTGCTCCGAATTTCACGAAAAATGAACCAGATCATCTCCAGACCTTGCCGACCAAAAGTTAAGGAATTCAAGTTGATTCGAATAACCGTTCTCGAATACCGCGCAAATACATTTTACGTAGCGCTTGCGAAAACAGACGTAAGGCCGTATCTCCACAACGCTTTATCGGATTCAGACCAAATTTGGTACATGTCATCATAAACATGACTTGAGGCTACATGCTGCGTTTCGGCACAGCGCCACCTACTGGTCCGGAGATATGAAGAATTTATGTTTTTGGTTATAACTTCTGAACGGTTTGTCCAAAAATCATAAAAGTGGTCTCGTTAGATTCAGGGCGTCATGCTGAGTTGACTGATATCCAATTTTCCCATATCGGCCATTTTGGCTGTCGGCCATTTTGAATTATGTGCTAAAATGCTGTATTTTATGAACGCATGAACGTATCGTTACGAAACTCAGTATGGGTCATCAGTACAACGCCCTAAAGGTACTAAAAAATTTATGAGACAGCGCCACCTTTTGGTCAAAAGTTATAATGAAATTTCCAAAAATGCTAATAACTTTTGAATAAATTTGCCTATAGTAATGACACTGATCTCAATAGATTCCTTGGGTTATGCTGAAAACATAGATACCAATTTTGCCATAGTCAGCCAAACTTCCTGTCCGCCATCTTTATTTTCTTTTAAAACCTACTTTTTCGAACTCCTCCTAGACCGAATGTCCGATTTTCACCAAAATCGGATCGTGTCATCTCCAGACCGTGCCGAGTAAAAGTTATGGATTTCGTGTCGATAGACGAAACCGTTTTCGTATACCGCACTGGCAAAGTTGAGGCATGATGCCAAAATGACTATTCAGGCTTTATATCTGCAATGCCTTGACATATTGACACCAAACTTTGTAAGTGTCATTGTCACTTCACTCTGACCACATCACATCAGTTTCGTAACTGCGCCACCTATTGGTCGAAAGTGATAATCATATTTTTAGTTATTGTATGTGATTTTTCAACCATTTTGCCAAAATTCATCTTTAAATGTCTTCAATTGCTCCTTGCTGCAGTTGGTCTCTCACTTCCAGTCACTTTGGCATGTCTTGTCGTCTTGCTTGCGCTTGGCCCCCGGTGATTGCTGCTTGCAGCTATATTTCTTCTTCTTTTTCTTCCGACTGGGCGTCTATGGCAGCCCATAGAAGCGTATGCGGGAAAGTTGTTTTGGTTTGACATTCTGATAGAGGACAGTCCCAACATCAAATACACCAATTTTGGTGTTTCTAACTCATTCCCTCTAGCGCCACCACCTGTCCAAAGTTTCAGAAATTGTATGCTAATAACTTTTGAACCGTAAGGCCTATCAACAAAATTATTTTTTCCTCTGATTCCTGAGCTCATGGCGATTCGATTGCACCCTATGACGTCATTTTCCGTCATAATAGTTTTCCCCGCCATTTTGAATTTTCCGAAAAACCTACTTTTTCGAACTCCTCCTAGGCCGTTGCTCCGAATTTCACGAAAATTGAACCAGATCATCTCCAGACCATGACGACAAAAAGTTATGGAATTCAAGTTGATTTGTCAAACCGTTCACGAATACCACGCAATTTAATTTTACGTTGCGCTTGCAAAAACAGACGTAAGGCTGTATCTCCACAACGTTTTATCGGATTCAGACCAAATTTGGTACATGTCATCACAAGCATGACCTGAGGCTACATGCTGCGTTTCGGCGCAGCGCCACCTACTGGTCCGGAGATATGAATAATTTATTTTTTTGCTTATAACTTCTGAACGGTTTGTCCAAAAATCACAAAAGTGGTCTCGTTAGATTCAGGGCGTCATACTGAGTTGACTGATATCCAATTTTCCCATATCGGCCATTTTGGCTGTCGGCCATTTTGAATTATGTGCTAAAATGCTGTATTTTATGAACGCATGAACGTATCGTTACGAAACTCAGTATGGGTCATCAGTACAATGCCCTAAAGGTACTCAAAAGATTATGAGACAGCGCCACCTTTTGGTCAAAAGTTATAATGAAATTTCCAAAAATTCTAATAACTTTTGAATAAATTTGCCTATAGTAATGACACTCATCTCAATAGATTCCTTGGGTTATGCTGAAAACATAGATACCAATTTTGCCATAGTCAGCCAAACTTCCTGTCCGCCATCTTTATTTTCTTTTAAAACCTACTTTTTCGAACTCCTCCTAGACCGAACGTCCGATTTTCACCAAAATCGGATCGTGTCATCTCCAGACCGTGCCGAGTAAAAGTTATGGATTTCGTGTCGATAGACGAAACCGTTTTCGTATACCGCAGTGTCAAAGTTGAGGCATGATGCCAAAATGACTATTCAGGCTTTATATCTGCAATGCCTTGACATATTGACACCAAACTTTGTATGTGTCATTGTCACTTCACTCTGACCACATCACATCAGTTTCGTAACTGCGCCACCTATTGGTCGAAAGTGATAATCATATTTTTAGTTATTGTATGTGATTTTTCAACCATTTTGCCAAAATTCATCTTCAAATGTCTTTAATTGCTCCTTGCTGCAGTGGGTCTCACACTCCCAGCCACTTTGGCATGTCTTGTCGTCTTGCTTGCGCTTGGCCCCGGTGATTGCTGCTTGCAGCTATATTTATTATTATTCTGCTTCTTCCGACTGGGCGTCTATGGCAGCCCATAGAACCGTTTCCGGGAAAGTTGTTCCGGTTTGACATTCTGATAGAGGACAGTCCCAACAGTAATTGCACCAATTTTGGTGTCTCTAACTCATTCCCTCTAGCGCCACCACCTGTCCAAAGTTTCACTTATATTTTGCTAATAACTTTTAAACCGTAAGGCCTATCAACAAAATAATTTTTTCCTCTGATTCCTGAGCTCATGCCGATTCGATTTCATCTTATGACGTCATTTTCCGTCATAAAAATATGGCCGCCATTTTGAATTGTCCAAAAAAACCTTCTTTTGCGAACTCGTCCTAGACGGTTTGTCCGATTTGCACCAAAATTGCACCAGATCATCTTCAGGCTGTGGGGACAAAAAGTTATGGAATTCAAGTTGATTCGTCAAACCGTTTTCGATAAACGCGCAAACAAATTTTATGTAGCGCTTGCGAAAACAGACATAAGGCTGTATCTCCGCATCGCTTAATCGTATTCAAACCAAACTTCCTACATGTCGTCACAAGCATGACCTGAGGCTACATGCTGCGTTTCGGCGCAGCGCCACCTACTGGTCTGGAGATATGAAAAAAGGCTATTTTTGCTTATAACTTCTGAACGGTTTGTCCAAAAATCATAAAAGTGGTCTCGATAGATTCAGGGCGTCATGTTGAGTTGACTGATATCCAATTTTTTCCATATCGGGCCATTTTGGCTGTCGGTCATTTTGAATTATGTGCTAAAATGCTGTATTTTATGAACGCATGAACGTATTGTTACGAAACTCAGTATGGGTCATCAGTACAAAGCCCTTAAGGTACTCATAATATTATGAGACAGCGCCACCTTTTGGTCAAAAGTTATAATGAAATTTCCAAAAATGCTAATAACTTTTGAATAAATTTGCCTATAGTAATGACACTGATCTCAATAGATTCCTTGGGTTATGCTGAAAACATAGATACCAATTTTGCCATAGTCAGTCAAACTTCCTGTCCGCCATCTTTATTTTCTTTTAAACCTACTTTTTTCGAACTCCTCCTAGACCGAACGTCCGATTTTCACCAAAATTGGATCGTGTCATCTCCAGACCGTGCCGAGTAAAAGTTATGGATTTCGTGTCGATAGACGAAACCGTTTTTGTATACCGCGGTGGCAAAGTTGAGGCATGATGCCAAAATGACTATTCAGGCTTTATATCTGCAATGCCTTGACATATTGACACCAAACTTTGTATGTGTCATTGTCACTTCACTCTGACAGCATCACTTCAGTTTCGTAACTGCGCCACCTATTGGTCGAAAGTGAAAATCCATTAAATCATATTTTTAGTTAATGTATGTGATTTTTCAACTGTTTCGCCTAAATTCATCTTTAAATGTCTTCAATTGCTCCTTGCTGCAGTTGGTCTCACACTCCCAGCCACTTTGGCATGTCTTGTCGTCTTGCTTGCGCTTGGCCCCGTAATGGCTGCTTGCAGCTATATTCCTTTTATAACTGTTTAAACTTTCCTTACTTTTATTTTGTGAGTACTTTGAATTGCCATAGTGTATGAAATGTGCTATATAAATAAACTCGCCTTGCCTATAGTGTTAATTTTGTCACCTATTTTTAATTTAGTCTTAGTCTTGTGCCAAATGTCCTTGTTAGTTTTAGTCATATTTAGTCATTCGTAAATCTTTTTTTGTTAGTCTAGTTTTAGTCGACTAAAAGTCTCATCATTTTAGTCTAGTTTTAGTCAAAAGAGAACTTAAGGTATCTTAGTCAAGTTTTAGTCGACTAAAAGTCTTTTCATTTTAGTCAAGTTTTAGTGAAATAACACATTATTATTGAGATTATTTCTGATTAACATTTCAGTAAAAAAGTGTTTCACATAATCTCAAATATTGGTAAAATGTCATAATTACCTGACAAAATACACTTGTTGAATGATTTTTGTTGAATGCAACTGTTAAACATGTCTGGTTTTCAATTTCTGATTTAGGAGACACATTTACAAATGATGAAACTGTCACCATCACAATTCAAAAGCTGGGGCCTGTTGTAAAGTTTTTCTTTCATCGAAGCAAGGACCAGTGAGACAGTTGGGATCGCGTTCAGAAGTTGTTATTTATCGATCACGGCTGCGGCTTCCAAAATCAGTCTAACTCTAATACAGTATTGCATTGTAGTTATATACCTTCTAAGGGGGAGGGACTTCTGGGACTGGAAAGTAAGGAGGAGTTGATTATATCCAGTAAAAAAACCTGTATATCAAGTTATCTAGAAACCGAGCAAATCAGCTATTGTATTGCTAATCCAATCATCCTGACTTGATTGCTCAAACCTTAACATTATCATAGAGACAAAAGCACCACTGTACCTTGAGCTTAATGGTCAGGAAGTGCATAAAGACAAAAGCTAATGTCAGACTCTGGAATTGCTTGACTTAATCTTCATCTATACCTTAAATGCTAAAATCAGTATTCTTCAACGTGATGTTTAGGTAAGAAAGTATATCTGAAAAAGATTCCTAAAATTTGTTATCCTTCAGGCCCAACAGACTCCGACTGAAGGTACAAAGGCGCGGGAAGAGGTTTCAGGGGGTGCTGAGTTTTTTCAGTCACCACTTTTGAATAAGAAACAATATCAAGACTATAAAACTTGTCAAAACTCCGCGAATCACAACAAGTGTATCGTGAGAACACTCGTATAAACAGCGCATACACTCGAACTTGACATCACATTTTTGACTTTATTGATACTGCTTTTAATCGTAATGCAACGGACCGGTCAACGGGACATAACCTAAGTCTCTAAAGAAAAGGGTTATTAGTCTGTCATGTACAATAAAAAAGCCTGCCGTTAGACGGTGGACTTGCGCTCAGGAATTTTTTTTTTTTTTTTGAGCGGCGTGTGGACGAATTCTTTCTACGCACACACACCATTTTATGTAACAATCTGTGCGTATGTTTAAACATTTTTTTTTAAATGGCTTTGTCGAATTCTAATGTAGAATGCGCTGCTAAGTATAACACACCGTTGCCATGAAAAACAGAGCGTTGCCATGGATCGTTGCCACACACAGGATTCTAACCGTAGAGACGGAGTGCATTATTTTCTTTAGTGGAAGCAATACAATCGTAACCTGCATAATGTATGTGCCAAAACAAACACCATAGCTTCGTAATGTTACTTGAGCAACAGCGCGAACTCATTCGGAATATTTTAAAGGCGTACAGCTGATGAAAAAGCAGAGACGATTGTAGACGAAAATGAAGAGAGATTTTATCTTAGTTTTTATTTTATGCAAAACATTTTCGTCTCGTCTTTTTTCGTCAACAATAATGCATGTTAATTTAGTCTTAGTCAGCGTTTTTGAACAGTAGTGCAGTCTCGTCATCGTCTCGTCTTAGTCATGGAAAAAAAGGTCGTTGACGAACTTATTTCATCTCGTATCGTCTGACGAAATTAACACTACTTGCCTACAGCAATGACTGCCTACTAGATGGTTTTGCTGACTGGCCAAATTATACCATGTCTCTCTATCATGTGTCTTTCATGCGCGGTGACCCATTTAAAAAAAATTACATTTCAAAGCAAGCCAACAATAGGACGGTGAAAGGACTTGAATTTTAGTTTCGATTCTGATTTTGAAAACGTGATAAAAAAACGGAAAACGCAGACTAAATTGCAGAATCCAGTCAGAAAAACGGAATGTATAAATCTGCCGCAAAGAAGCCAATGGCACATGTCACTATATATACTTATTGGCACATCCGGTCTTCATTGGCATGTGCCAGTGGATAGTGGCATGTGTCACTGACATTATTACTGACACGACACCTGACCGAGTCGCGGAACATGTCACCGTATATTGTGACACCTCCAGTAGTGACTGACAGATGAATTGAGCACCTATACTGACGTAATTGTGACACAAAATATTAAATAAATAGCCTCATTTTGTGATATTTTAACTATCAATCATGCATTAAAGTCAGCAATATTTTTTTTAATAGTTATCTGTGTCATAATAGTTATTTGTGTCACGTCTGTATTTGATTGGCATGTGCCTCTGAATGTTTTGTAATATCAGTGCTACTTTGCTGTTTATCTTGCAAAGTCACAAACTGCCCATTCTAGGAAAGACACGAAATAAATCTCTCATGGGTCACTATTATTAACAGTTGTGTGCGGTACTGTAAACCTTTACTTTTGCAAGATGCTGCACAGACCCACTCCAGTAGGTGTCAGCATAAGTGAGTTTAACACTGGACAGCGCAAGATTCTCATCTGTGGCCTCATCCAAGGACCAGATGTTTGAAAGAACAGCCAGGGTCAGAATTATAATAAATTGAAGAAAAGATTTACTGAAGATAGTTTGCAGTTTCATCAGCAGAAGTCAGCTTCAAGACTCACACAGGAAAATCACTTGATTCAAGTAACTTTTTTGACGTTTGGGTATAAAGTGTTTTAATTCTACAATATATGGTGTAAAAACGTCTGAGTGCTGCCCTCTTCAGGTTGAACGGTGGCCACTGCAGGTTTTCCTATTGGATGTTTGCGGTGGTACGTGACGTAAGCGGTGGGAGGTGACGTAAGCAGGTTCCAGCTCACCACGCCCTTGGCACGAGCTAACACGCCCTTGGCAGTATAAAAACCATCTTGTTTCCTCAAAACCACTGTAGCGAGTCAGGAGTTGGAATTGCGAGTATTGAAAACGATCAGGATAGAGTATTTAGCATAGCATTTATATAGTTATTTAGATTATTTCGTGTAGCCTAGGTAGTTAATTAGCATACTTGTTAGTGTAGTATTGCTAGAAGTATAGTTAGTTAGTAGCATAGTATTGCATCAGTTAGGATAGCTTCAAGTTAGAGTAGATTTATCTGTATTTAGTACAGTGGTCAGGATGGTACGTAGGTGTAGTGTTGCTGGTTGCAACAGCACTGCTGGACTGCATAGCTTTCCAGCAGACTTGGAAATTAGGCGCCAGTGGATGCATGCACTTGGCCTGGAAGACCGCAAGTTCCCGCCTAGAGCTGGAGTGTGCAAACTGCATTTTACGCGGGATTGCTTCTCCAGCGCAAAAGAGGTGGAAATAGGCTTCTCCACACCGCTCGCGCTGAAAAGCGACGCAGTGCCAAACGCTACTTTGCTACTCCTGCATGGACTCCACCACCGTAGCGGCGTCTTGAGGTGAGTGATCATATATATATTTTAATCACAATGTATGGTTAGGCTAAAGTTAATCCTCTGGAGTCGACAAACGCGCCAGCGCATTTTGCTGGATTTTTTCACATAGCGGCAAAATATGAATATGCCTAAAGAGAGCGCCAAGACGATGAATCTGAATGAGTTTTATCGAGTTAATGTCAATAGCGCTATTGACATCAACTCGATAAAACTCATTCAGATTCATCGTCTTGCGACCGTGTGAGGAATAATAATAACGTAATAGTAAAATTACCTCAGAAGTTAATTAACTAATAGTATTTATAAACATTTTAAAATCTCTAAAATGACTGAATATAAAACTGTAATTGTAAACCATAACACTTTTTTTTTTTTTTTTTTTGCCTACTGTGACCAGAGAAATTGGGTGCCAGACTGAACCAGTCAGCTCCAGATCTGCAGGTGTGCAGGCTAGGAAGCAAAGGTGATTTTGAATACTATGGAGCTTTTGAATGTTTCATCATATAGTCAAGATTATATAATTTTTTTTTGTACTTTCGCTGCTTATTGATTACAAATATATTATTAATTTATGCAGCCACCCAGGCCAGAATGCCTAACAGGAGTGTGTTGTGTGACACACTGATGGAGCCTTTCACAGAGTGTCCCGGGGCAACCTCTACTACACCAATAAAGAGGAAAAGACGTGAGGTGTCCACTGATGACTCCAGCTACAATCAAGATGGAAGTGAGAGCACCATGAACTGTACAAGGTAATGCATTTAGTCCTGTTAGGTTTTTCAGTTAGGCTATATAATATTTGAATGTTCTAATTTAGCTATTACTTGTTTTTAATTACTTTTGATTGATTGTCATTAAGTTATTTCTGATACATATTACCGTATTACCCCACAAAGTGACTAAGTACATGGTTTATGAAGATAAACTGCTGGAGCTTTTTTTTTAGAAGATGCTCTGTGTTACGTCCCCAGAGTTCTGGGTTCGTTTTATAGTCATTTTGTTCTGGTATTGCTTGTGGTTTGTGTGTTTGTGTTTTTTCTACCAGGTAAGATGGCTTCTGTGACCAGTTCCGGCAGCTGATTGGTGGTTCAACGGCTGATTGGGACTTGGAACTCCACCCACTCATCAGTGGCTGCAGCTGGTTGGGCTCTTTAAAAGGCTCAGTTTTGGATCAGTTCTTTCTCTTTGTTACTGCTTTTGGTTTGGTTTGTACCCTGTGTGTGTTTGGTTTTCTGACATTTTGATTGACACATTTGACAATAGTTTTAAACCGTTTTTGTGTGTTAGTAAACCTAACTTGTGTTCCATTTTTGGAACTTGTAGTAGCAGGACGGAGCACTTGTTTGTTTGTGGATTCTTATAATTTGTACTAATTACCTTTTTTTTCTCTGTTGTACATCGGGAGTTGGGGAGTAGATTTAGAGCTACCCCGGGGTATACATACATCACCCGTAGGGATACTTCTGTCTAGAAACACCAGCTAGACCTGGGCGGACCACCAGCTGTAAGTTTGGTTAGGGCGCTTTGATCGTGTGCCAGATAAGGATTGTATTTTTTTTTTCTTCTATATTTAGTATAGGTTAGGGGTGGGGTTTTGTTTTGTTTATTTCTTTGTTTTGGTCCGTCCAGCCCTCCCCTTTTCCCAGATAAGTATTATTGTTTATTATTTACACTATTACCGTGGCTAAATAAAAGCTTAATTTTTATACGATATTTGGTGTTTGTGTCCTTTTCTCGCACCGCGACTCCACACCTGACGAAGCACCTGAAAATAGTCCCCAGCTCGGTATCTTCCAACATGACCGGGACTAATTTGTTTAGTTTTTAGGCGGCAAATTAGGTTTCATGTGCGATTAGCCATGGTTCTGTGCGTAGTAAAGGGCTGTGATAGTAAGTCGAGGGTATATTCTACCGTAATGTTACACCGAATACCAAAGAATGCTACAAGGCACGCTCCCTGTGCAAGCAGGTTGTCACGTTGGTTTGTTGACGGCAAGTGCTTCGTCATATCATTACGCCTGCTGCACCCATGGTACGGCCGCACAGTTCCTTGATTCTTACGTCGGAATGAGAGTAGTTCCTAGCCATATAGGCTTGGAAAAACGCCAATTGAGTTTTATCTCAGTTTATCTCAATTTTCTCAGTTAATTTTCCGTCGATCTTAGTACACGGTTTAACTACAGAAGAGTCAAGTTTTAAATAGGAAAAATATTGAAACTCGTTGGTCATTTTGAAAGAAATGCTACTGGACTCATCAGAATCAATGATCTATGCTAAGCTATGCTAAAAACTGGTACCCGTCAGACCCGGAGTTCGGCTGAATGGATTCGAAAACGGTAAAACTCAACTGTTTAACTCTGGGGGAGTTGTAAAATGAGCCTATTTCCAAAAAAAGTGGAGTATGCCTTTAACTATAACCTACCTGGGGGGAAATAACAGCCTGCACACCACCACGGAGCTGCCAACCAAACACTAGTCCAGCATTGAATGGCGGCGCGCCCGCACCAAGGGGCGGAGCTAACAATGACACAAAACCAGGTGGCATAAACACAGTCTTTAAATAGACAGGAATCAGGTGTTGATAGGCTGTCACTCTAAATACAGGGGACTTACTCACAACCACATCTAGAACGCAACTGAATGCTTTTTTCAAGCGTATACTTGGAAAAAACGCGGAAAACTACTTTTAAACAGGAAATTATGGAATATTTACGTACATTTTTACAGCTGGTCTATGCGCACGGGATTAGTATTACCTGAGGTAAATTTTCCAGACCTTTTCACAGAAGGGAAAAGTCGCCGTACTGACATCCGGACGGACTAAAATCACTGAGAAGCTCTGGTAATAATTACTTTACCCCACCTCTCCATGTTAAACTAGTCCCGTCCGAATAGGGCTTTTGACAGCAGGACTCTCACATATTTTGGTCAAGTCTCTGCAACATATTATCTTTGTAGTTTTATCGAACCTTGGTTGAAAATTGTAAAGAAGACGTTCTGAACTAGAACTAAACTAGTTCTCGAATCCTGGAAGATTGCTTTCAAAAGTAATGTCTCCTCACACACATCACATGTATTATTAGGAATAATGAAAATGTACTGTGTGGTAACAGATCACTTTTTTCATGGAATGGGTGGATCAAAATATTCTTTTTGTTTCTGATTGTTCAGTGTTTAAGGAGACCTTCTTTCTTCTTTGTGTCTCTGAAAGGTGCTGCAATTTCAGTAAGAGATTTTAATAAGGTGTCATTTAAGATGCGACTGTTTAAACAATTATATTCCTACACTTTCAATCAATGGTGTTAATGTATTAAATAAAAATGCAACAAGTTCTTTATTAGAAATGCTCTTTCTTCAACTCCAAGAATCGTAATTCTAAGAAATATAAATTCTACATTTGTATTATCAGTGTCCATTATCTTAATCCTTTTGGTCAGTAGTTTTCTTGTTAGTTTTCTGCTGTTGTAACAAATTGGTACAAATGACAGAATCTATCTATCTATCTCTTTTTTTTTTGTTTTTTTTTTTGCAGATTTTCATTTTAAGGATTACTTTGTCTTCATGGATAAGTTTCATCTTTACAATGCCAAAACCATTCAATGTAATCCTGATTTTAGAATGTTTTTCTCTGATATAAATTCCCTTTTTACTTAATTTAAGAAAATGTCGAAACCTTTAAACTCAAAGGTTTCAAAAACAAATAATATCATTGAGTCTGTAAGGAGCCTTTAATTTTTCATATTGACGAAATGTAATATTGTATTGATTTGTGTTTTTTTCCTTTCTTTTTTTTTCCTCACTGTTAATGTCTGTAACCTTTCATTTGCAATTGAAAAATAAATAAGAGTATCTGCTCCAAAACCCACAGTAGTTGGCGCTAATGCGAGCCGCCAATAAAGAAGAATAATAATAAGAAGAGAATGAAGAAGAAGAGTCTTCTGAGGTGAGGAGAGCAGTTCACGGTATTTCCAGAGAATGTCTAGTAAGGGGAGAAGGTTCACTCTCACTACACTTCCGGCTTCTGAACTGGTTGCAGTTCCACTCTGATTCCACATGAGGGCGCTCACAGGACGAGTGCAGAATGAATGGTGGTCTATGGAGCTATACCCCTCAAAATCCACTTTTCTCAAGATATAACTTTTTGTCTTGTAATTTTAATGTTGTATTCGAAAGGAGATGCAAAGAAATTGCACATTGCTGGGTGTTAGATTTTTTAGAGTCACTTATTTGCTTTAAAAAGTCTTTCAAAATGTCAATGACGTCATACACATCGTACGACCAGAGATACTGCTTTTACGGCAATCCTTCAGTCACTTTGGTGTTTTCGCGCTCTGCACTTTCTTTTCTCTCGAGGCATCGCCAGCACAGCTGACACAGGTAAACACATGTGCTAGAAGAGTTTCTGCTAAAATACATTCTGGTCCCCCGCTTCGGATGCCATGATGCCATCAAGCGGTATCTCTGGTCGTAACCAGTCATTCACTGACCAATCAGCGTTCGTTAGCAGAATGCTAGCGTGTTATGGGCAACAACAACTCAACCTGTAAGAAATCGAAAGGACATAAGTACTCGTTCATTCAATTTTGGACCTATAACCCATGTTGAACTTGCCAAACCTACAATCAAATCTGAGATTTCTCAACGGCAATTGGGTGAAAGAGACAAATTTAGCCGTCTAGCCCCATAGACTCCCATTCATTCTGCACTCGGGCGATCGCCCCTCAGTGGAACTCTGGTGGAACTACAACCAAAAATTCGGTACAATAGGGACTTAATAGGGAGTGAGCCCGTAGACGGGCTCTGGTATTTCTCATATTCACACAACTATCACACACTGTTCTGGCGTCTTCTCACTGAAATAAACATGTAGTGCAGCAGCAGCGAGCATGAGGAGAATATGTTGAGTTGATTCAGACCTGAGAGATCTTGTGTTCTTTTGTGTGATTGTCTCGATGTTTGGAGTGAAAACTGTTACTGAATGTCAAGTTAAGTTTGAGATCTGTGAGGGGAATTGATGGGAATCGATCTGTTGCTGTTGCTGTTTTATTTCTTACGTTACTCTTTTCACATATTTGGCAGATCATATGTGTTATAATACTGGAACATACATATAAATACTTTGTAAATAATACATTGAGCCAATAGTGAGCCACGTGAGACATTTTAAACCTATACATAAATGCTAATTATAGATAAATATGAATACAGTTTGATACAGTAAACCATATTGTTTTGTGGTGTTCTTTATTTTAATAAATGTTTTATGATCATTGTCAGTTTCTGCACAGTATACAAAACTGTAACACGTTAATGATCTAATTACATTATTGTAATGAATGTAGCTAGTTATTAAAATGTCAAACTATATATATTCATATGGACATTTTATGGTTTAGTAGGGTAGTTATTTACATGAGTGTCAATTGTGTTTGTTTTTGCATTATTGATGTTGTATATCAATTGTTTTATTCTCTTTTTTTCAGTATAGGTCAATATAGCTGTCCATCAGTCAGATAATGTGTTTCTAACAGCAAACACTCAGAATAAAGTGAGATGATCTGCT
Source organism: Phoxinus dragarum (assembly GCA_033366665.1). NCBI lineage: Eukaryota > Metazoa > Chordata > Actinopteri > Cypriniformes > Leuciscidae > Phoxinus > Phoxinus dragarum. The sequence continues at coordinate 87,682 of JARPMJ010000626.1, read as the reverse complement.
GATGATCCTGAATGGCTTGTTGAATGAGTGTTGATAGTCGGAGGCTCATCAATATTAACACATCTGCTGAAAACACTCTTTATTTCATGACAATAGTTCCTGTTTTCACCTCATTTATTATGCTGATGTCTTCAGATCTCATGTAAATTGACACTTAAAGCTCATTTCATTGGTGTCAACAGACTGAGGGTATTTGTTGGTGACAAATCTGTAGATTTACTTCTGTTTATGCTTATAACTGTTTTTCTTACCATTGTTACATGGAAGAATGTACGCTATTTATATTCTGTTGTCCATGAGCATAAAAACAAACTCAAATATTTTTTATTTTGTTAGATCAGCTCCTCCCACTGTAATTCATCATCATTGAAGCTCCTCCCACATCAGTCACATCATCAGTGAAGCTCCTCCCACTGTAATTCTCCAATAAATGCTGCAAGTGAAGACGAGCATCAGGAAGAGCTGAAATCTGCAAAGACTGAGTTTATTAAAGAGGACAGTGAGAACACGAGTGATCCAGAACCCTGCAGAATGAAACACACTGACGATCCTGAAGAACAAAGAGGTTGGTGTTTATTCTTCATTTTTTATTTATTTATTTATAAGGACAGCACACATTAATCAACATTACTGTAAATGTACCAGTGTTAGCCTTCTGGCTAATTTTCAACTGCAGTCTTTCGGCAAGATGTTTTGAACATTAATTTTGAAATTAATAAAATATACAGTATACAAAAAGTAACTCAAAACACTATAAAGTCAACAAATAAAACAGAACAATTCTCACAACATAAAACCACACGAAACATCCAGAGACATTTAAAACATCAGGACAGTTGCGGCAGACACCATTTAGACATAGCCAGCCATGCAAATAACTCGAAGCAGCAACACATACCTTACTTTTGTTACATGCAAACATGCAGGACAACAATAAAACCGTATACATAGAATAAAATACATTAATCGTTATGTTGGTCTTATCAAGCTGTGCAAAGCTGGCCGCCTGGCAACGGGCAGAGGACATGAGACATATTAGCAGCAGGTTACAATAGTAACAATATTACAAATAAAATGTGCAATGTACCCAGTCAACACGGTGATCTCACAGTGATCTCATCATGTGGTCAAAACGTGAGCAATGTGAGTTCACAGTGAGCTAAAAGTGTAACCTCACAGCGCACTCACTGTGTGCTCATGGCCGCAATATGAGCTCATCCCAGCTAGAAATGTTATTGTTCTAAGTTTTGAGAGCATTATATTATGTTATGGTTTCTGTAGCTAATTTTATTTTTGTTACCAGAATGTTCTCCTAAAAAGTAGGATAACAGTCTCTAAAAACATTTTAAAAATGTTTAGTGATTACATTGATAGAACATTATCCCCTAACATTATTATAAGGGTTTAGCGGGAAGTTTCCCAGCAGACACAGGACTGATCCTCTTAAAAGAGGTTTAGATGTCGAAGTTGGTTTGAAAGTAGTTGTTTGGTTTGGTCACCATTATGGAGATCAGTGTTTGCTTTAGTTGGGCTCTTGACCCTTATATTATTAACTTTAGATGTTGTGTGCCTGCTGTTATTATAACAGACAGATGAACAAAGAAAAAAAGTTATCTATTGGTTATGTTATGACAATCATAATTTGAACTTGATCACTGAACCCTTATTTCTGATTTAGTTTTTAACTTGTTTATTACAGCATAACTGTGATTCTACATAATTATCCAGAATTTTTGATAAATAAATATGGAAAAATTAATTTTAAAGTTATTTTGAAAAAAAAAAAAACCCTTCCTTTTAGGCACACACAGACATGAAGATTCAGACTATGCATCTCAACAATGGTGATGAGCAAAATATTCAATTAGGAAAACGAAATTACTTCGACAAATCAGATCATAATTTATTAATTCTGCAATGCATGATGGGAGCCATTAATGAGTTGATTGGTGGCAGCCACTGCAACATGCTTTATTATTGTCACCATTGTTGAGATTCACAGGCTGATTATTGATGTCTGTGTTTTTGATCAGAACAACAATTATTGGATTATATTAAAAATACTGAAAATTATATGATTTAGAAACATAGAGCTGCTGTATTAACAAGTTAAACCAAACTATCTAAATATGTTTTGATCATTTCAGATCACATTATGATTGTGCCAAAACATAACCGACACTATCAGATCACAATTTCTCTTTGTCCGTCTGACTGTTATTAATCAGTAACAGCAGACAAGCAAAATCTAAAGTTAGTAATATAAGGGTCAAGAGCCCAACTAAAGCAAACACTGATCTCCATAATGGTGGCTTACAATTTGAGATTTCCTCAAATTTTCTTTTCTTTTTTTTTGTAATAAGTGAAGCTAGTAATGCTATTTGTGGAGTTGTTTAATAAAGTTGGATCCTGACATCAGAAAAATGTTTAGACGTCAACCCAATTTTAATTTTCTACTAAAATTTGACATCTGAGTGATGTTGGAGTCCACATCCAATAACATTTTTAGCTGGGATGAGCTCATATTGTGACCATAATATGAGCACACAGTGAGTGCACAGTGCGGTTACACTTTTAACTCACTGTGACCTCACATTGTGATCATATGGAGAGATCACTGTGAGATCAAAGTGTTGACTGGGTACTTATTAGTTTAGAAATGTTCACATGTTTGACTTTTCAAAAGCCAGGCCTTAAGACTTAAAATTATTTCTAGACACTTTAACAAATGCAACACAGTTGGAGATCTCGAAAGTTATATTGTATCAGCTTTATTTCTTGCAAGAAAAGCAATTCACATACAGACAGAGTTTGGTATGAGAAGGCAAAGAGCTTCTCCTTTTGCACAGTTTATATAGATGAGAAACATCACACTTACCCCATCTTGTTTATCTGGTTTAATACCCTCACACATTGTTGCCATTTCCTCCAGACTCAGCACATAACACCCTTTGCATAGAGGCGTTATAGCATGCCACATGGCTGAGAAGTCTCGGATGTTTCCTGTTTTTGCTCTTAGCAAGCTTATATTAACCCTTTCACACGTAAGTTTAAAATATTCTAACTGACCCCCCAGCATGAGTTTTTTAAGGCGACCGTTATTTAGAACCTGTCACTTTATCGTTTCCGTGGTGACGCGTCATTGCTTGTCACGTGACACAGCGCAAACACAACACAGCACTGAATGAATGATGATCTGCTTTTATGTAATTTTCTCTTTTTGAATCAAAATATTAAAAAATATGTTAGATATAGCATGAAACACAGATATTCCGATTGTCAAATATGTGCATGTGGATGTGTTTGGTTGTTTAAACACTTTTATAACGATCGCGTTAGTTGAGCTGCATGCGCGATGGGCGGCGCCATGTTAGTTTGTGCTGGATTTACAACACGTCAATTCCTCCACTTCTCACGAAATACATGAAAGTAAGTGGCAGGTTAACTGGGAGAAGAATAGGGTAAAATGTAAACCTACTTACACATTGTGTATCTGATATGAATAAAACATGTCTCTTCTTATAATGGAAAGGATTATTATTGGCGCTTCCATAGACATCTGTGTGTATTTTACAAACTCAAATTCATTGGTTTGCTAGTACTTATGTGATTTTAAATGCCTGAAACCTAAAATAAACATTATGTGGTTGAAAACACTGAATAGTTGTGATATATGACAAGCGCGAGCACGTCCATCTCTGGCTCAGCGCCAGCCAACGCGCGAAAGCACATTTGAATTTAGCAGTTGATCACGTGATGCGCTGACCGTTCTAATCACACCGGTGTGATCGTACGCTCCAGGGACCAGCCAAGACTGATCACACCGGTGTGATCGTACGTGTGAAAGGGTTAAGAAGAACAAAATGTTCTTCTGCTAACCTCCTTATTGACCTGTTTTTAGTTTTACACCAAAGACGGCACGCAACTTGCAGTTTCTTTAACACAATATATATTGTTTAAGTTAGACCCATACAATTTCTATTACACTGTGAAGGTATGGTAGGTGTTACATATTCTTATTATACACTCAAAAAAATAAATTGTTGAATGAACATGATTTAATTGTATCACCCATTATGCATCTAAGCAAGATTTGAATATTTTATTTGAACACAATATTGGTTTGTAAATTGAACATGATTGTAATATGTCAATGCAACTTCTTTGCAACTAATTGAATCAACATGTTTGTATTGTGTTAGACTAATCAAATGTATTCTCATTCACTCAAAGCACAGGAAAGCAGAATCACCAAAGGAGAAAATCAAATTTTTAAGTTACCATTATGGAGATCAGTGTGTGTTTTAGTTGGGCTCTTCACCCTTAAATTATTAACTAAGTTATGTTTGGCTGCTGTACATGAGTTATAACAGCCAGATGACCAAATATGAACGGTGATCTGATGGTGTTGGTTGTGTATTAACATAACCATTATTTCACAATCGTTTAACCATAAATCACAGTCCAATTTATGATTTAGATTTATTTTATTAATTTTAGCTGCATAATATGATTAGCCTTATCAATGAAATTAAACGATCAAATCAATAAAAATAAAAAATATATATACACATTTCTTTTTTAGGCACACACAGTCATCAAGATTTAACGTATGAATCTCAGCAATGGTGAGAAACAGATCACCTCTGATCATAAGCTCATTATTTATTCATGCAGCAATGCATGATGGGAGCTATGAATGAGTTTTGATTGGTGCAACACAGAATGCACTGCAACATGCTTTATAAATGTCACCATTGTTGAGATTCATACACTGATTATTGATGTCTGTGTGTGCCCAAAAAAAGAAATGTATATATATATATTTTTATTTTTATTGATTTGATTGTTTTAATTTCATTGAAAAGGCTAAACCTATTATGCAGCTAAAATGAATAAATTAAACCTAACTCATAAATTGGACTCTATATGAGTTCAGTAATTCAGGTTAAATGATTGTGAAATAATGGTTATGTTAATACACAACCAACACCATCAGATCACCGTTCCTATTTGTTCATCTGGCTGTTATAACTTATGTACAACAGTCAAACAAAACTTAGTTAATAATTTAAGGGTGAAGAGCCCAACTAAAACACACACTGATCTCCATAATGGTAACTTAAAAATTTGATTTTCTCCTTTGGTGATTCTGCTTTCCTGTGCTTTGAGTGAATGAGAATACATTTGATTAGTCTAACACAATACAAACATGTTGATTCAATTAGTTGCAAAGAAGTTGCATTGACATATTACAATCATGTTCAATTTACAAACCAATATTGTGTTCAAATAAAATATTCAAATCTTGCTTAGATGCATAATGGGTGATACGATTAAATCATGTTCATTCAACAATTTATTTTTTTGAGTGTACCAATTGGTATGGTGTTCCATAATTGAGAAGCTCTTACAGAAAAACATGATTGGCTGAAGGAGCTAGACCTAAAAGGGATTACACCGTCTCCTCTTAGAGCTGATCTTGTAGTTCTGTTGGTATAATTTTTCTGCTTGATAAAAGTACCAAGTGGTGGGGGAGCTTTACCATTTAGAATCTCCAGACAGATATCACTGTATTTCATTAAATGTTCCCAACTACGAATTTCATATTTTCCCAAAATATTACAGTGGTGGTAGGTATTGGGTTTTCTATATAACACTGTGAGTCTGCTTATACAAAGAAAGAATAGGCTTCAGTGTTGTACATCTTGCTTGAGTCCCAACTTGTCAAACAATGTTAAGGGGGGATGATCATTGCATTCATATATATTTTTGCAGCTGTGGTTGTTAGGCAGTTTCTTATATACCTAAAATTGGCCAGGTTGTATTTAGTTTAGTTTGTATTTAGTTTGTATATCTCCACTTGTTTTTTGAAGGACAGGGTGGAGTCAAGGATAATGCCGAGATATTTAACATGAGAGACTACTTGGAGGATCTCTCCAGACACATATACTTTCGGATCATAGTCAGTTGCAGAATGTGTTTTTGTAAAAAACATGCAAACAGTCTTCTTAACATTTAAGAAACAGGTGTGGATCATTAAGCCATTTGTTTACATTAATCATTGCTGCACTGGGTTTAGAAGTGGCTTTGGTTCTGGCATGCACTCTAAAAACTCCTGGGTTAAAAAGGGACCAACTAATTTCTGGGTTATTTAAATCCAGATATTGGGGTTGTTCTTTTGACCAAGAAGTTGGGTTATATTAACTACAATGTTTTTTTTTTAACCCAAAATTTGGGTCAGGTATTTAACCCAGAAGTTGGGTCAAAAATAATAACCCAACATAAATTACAGGATCATCTGCATACATCTGAACCTCACACCCTGTGCAGATCGATGGTAGATCATTTATATATAAGCTGAACAGGAGAGGGCCCAGGATGGATCCCTGAGGCACACCCATTTCATTGCTCAGGAAGGATGATGTTTCACTACCCACCCTTACACACTGAACTCTGCCCTCAAGATAGGACTTCATCCACTTTATCACATTAGAGGATAAATTAAAATTTGCTAGTTTACAAATAAGTATTTGATTGTTGACTGTATCAAATGCCGCCTTTAAGTCTAGAAATATGGCCCAGACAACATCATCTTTATTCTTTTTTAGCTTGATGTTTTCTAAAAAGAAACAGTTTGCTGTCTCAGTGGAATGGTTAGCTCGAAAACCAAATTGCATTGGGTGCAGTGTAAAAGGGCTACTATTTATTACTATATACTATTTAGATGTGTGGTCAGCTGTTCAGCAACACATTTTTCTGCAATTTGAGTTGACAGGTAAAATGCTAATAGATCTATAATTACTCACATTAGTCGGGTCTCCAGATTTATGAACTGGAACAATAATGACTGTTTTCCAATCCTTTGGAAACTTCTCTAACTTAAAAGAGGCATTCATTATCTTTGTTATTGATTCAGTAAATGACCCTTCGTGCCGTTTAAGGAAGAGAGTATCCAATCCAAATATATCTTTTGATTTCGAATTTTTAAGAGAGTTCAGAATTGTGTTAACTTTCAATTCAGAGACGTTCATCAAGGATAGGACAGGTTGAGAGATATCAATTGGTGAAGGACTGGGAGGTTCAGTTAGATTTGTGTCCTGTCATCTTAACAGAATTCACAAAAAAATCACCAGCTGCTTTGTTGTATTATTATGCGATTTCCCAGTTAGCTTTTTGAGGGAGTCCCAGATTTGTTTATGATTTCCCTTAGCTTCACCTATCAGACTAACGAAGAAGTTTGCTTTAGCTACTCGGATGTCCTTTATTACCCTATTTCTTAAAGAAGTGAACATATATCTGTCAGTCGGTAACAGTTTTAAGAAATGTTCGCAGTGCCTGGTCTCTCTCCTTCATTAGTCTCCTTATGTCACCAACAATCCAGGGGAGAGTATATTTACTGTCACCTCTAGATTTTATTTTATTTTATATATTTTGAATTGTGGATAAGAACACGTGTGTGTCAGCATCCACATTTGTACCAAGTAGTAAAAAGTAAAATTCCAATTTATGTTCTTAATAGCATATTCACATACATCACTCTTAGGTATTCTAAATTGGCATGGCTTTATATTTGTTTAAAATTTTGACCGGTTTTTTAGTGAGTTTTCTGGCTATAATGATTAAGTTGGGATCAGATAAACCTGTGACCATGTTGAAGGATTTGTTTACTCTCTCCGGTTTGTTACTAAATATCAGATCAATTTGGGTTCTGGTTGAAGAAGTTATCCTAGTAAGTCCTGTGTCAGATCAAATTTATTTCTAATTTGTTTCAGTGCCTTTTTACATGACTTGTCTTCCCAGTTAATATTAAAATCACCCATCATAATTACTTCCTCCTTTGAACTGCATTCCCTAAGCCTACACTGTTAGCCCTTACTGTAGAAAAAGCCCACATTCTTACAATATTATACCATTTTCCATTAAAACAGTAATATACAGGAATATACCTACAGGAATATACTGTGAATTAACAGCACTCAAAGTTGACACTCAGAGGTTGTTTTCCCAATCACACCCTAAACCCTCATTCACTATTCCCTACATTAGTTCACTAATATAGTCCACTTGAATGAACAGAAGTGAGTGAATTGAGACACTGATGAACACCTGATAAGCAGAATCACTGAAGGACAGAGAAACAAGAACAGAAAAAAGAGAAACGCACGAACTACAACTGACTTCCAGCCACACTGAGTGTGAAACCAGTTTAACATTATTTATTTCAAGTTATTGTTGAGAATGAACAGGGATTTAGTTAATAATAAGGTTGTTGTCACCATGATGGAGATCAATATTTGCTTTAGTTGGTCTCTTGTACCTTGACTTATAAACTTGTTCCAGTCTTCTCTCTCTGGCTGTTGTAACAATGAGTTTATAAAGCACATTTGCTACAGCAAGAAAAAGTCTAGGGAATTTGATCAGGTGTTTACCTTTTTTGGTTTTGTGATGATGTCATAATCATTCATGAGTTTTTGCTCTTTTTTGTATGTAGGCTATGAATTTATGGGTTTAATACCATATATCTGATAATCTACAACATGAAATCCAGCAAGATTTCTTTAATCAGGTCAACAGAATAATTTTTAAATCATATAGTGCATTAAAATTTTATTATCTCCTGTTTGTCTCAGGCACACACAGACATCAACAATCAGCGTATGAATCTCAAAAATGGTGATAATCAAAAGTTGAATGTCGCAATGTATGCTGGGTACCAGGATAGTATAAAACTCCCAGCATGCTCTGCTGCATGAATAAAAAATAAAATAAAAATATTCCCACCATTGTTGAGATGCATGTTCTAATTTGTGATATCTCTGTGTTTCTACAAGACAGTGTAGCTCTGTTGTTTTAGGTTATGCTTGTGTTATATTTAAATTAGTCATTGTTGCTGTTGTTTCACAGTGGTGGTAACGTAACACTTTTGATTGACAATAAAACTCTGTATGAGTGAGAATTAACTACTTAGTGAATAGACAGGCTATTTAGTGGTTTTGTCATGATAGTGGATATAACCGCAATCATTCACAAACTGTGTGTGTTCACAAGTGTGACTTGCAAAAACACACCTCACGCAGCAAGAGAAAACATAATGTGTTGGCATCAGCGCCCCAACTAAAGCAAACACTGATCTCTATAATGGTAACAAATCAAACATTTTCAATTTAACATCTCAATAACTACTTCTGTAGATGTATGACAGAAATAAAGTCAAACTGGTTAATAATACGTGTAATAATGTGTTATGGCTGGAAGTCAGTTGTAGTTCTTGTGTTTCTCTATTTTCTGTTCTTGTGTTTCTCTTTCCTTCAGTGATTCTGCTTGTTAACAGCAGGTGTTCATCACTAATGCTCAACAATCACTTACATATTCACTTTATTATCTCACTGCAACACTGCGTCAATGTTACTTTTTACTCTTTGTAGTGTGGATGTTCCTGTGGGGTTGAAAGGGTTAACAGTGTAAGATAAAAAGACACACCCACGAAAAGTATTTAAACAGTAATAAACTGTAAGTTATAAAACAGGTTTATACTGGCAACACTGTTGCCAGTAGTTTACTGTAAAATGTATTTTTTTGGGTCACCATTGAGCTGAAGAGTAGAGCCTGTGCTTCAGTCCAGCAGAAGATCTAGAAACATTGATGATATGCTGCATGTTGCTTTATTTAACAGGCGGTGACTGTAATTGCTGGTCAAGTGGAAATCTTTTTATGTACTTAAGTTTTTTAGTGGTTTCTAATGAAAGTTCTAACTCTTTTCTCACATTATTAATGCGTTACACATTTTAGTTAATACATTTAAATGACAGTTGGTCAATTATGGCAGTCGGTTTCTGCAAGTGAAATTAGTTTTAACTCGAGTTTTAATTTAGTGCATTTTACAGTAACAAACGGTATATTACAGTAAAATACTGTAGATTACAGTAAAGAACTGTACAATTAACAGTAAATTACTGGCAACAGTGTTGCCAGTATTTTACTGAAAAAAACCCGGTAAGGTCTAACAGTGTAGCATATCATTTCTCAAGATACACAGATTTTGCAGAGGGTGGTCTATAGACTCCAATGAGAATGAAAGACATTTGTGGTGATAGTGCCACATCTAGGCAGATACATTATAGATAATTCTCAACAGCGTATTGAATCTCTCTACACAATATGTGATCTTTAATATAAAACAGCAACCCCCCACCTCCCCAGCTAACAGACTTTTGTTATAAGAACGTTCTCCAAACGTTCAGTGTTGGTTCCGGGAATGTTAAAATGTCCAGTTTTCTTGATGTTAGAGGAACGTGTTTTAAAAGGTACACAGAAAAAACTCCAGTGTTATAAATGAACTCTCCTGTGAGTTTGTTTGGTTCCAGCCTCAAGAGTGTGAAGTGTTAAAATATGAGTGTTAAAGTTAATGAGATAATTATGTGATTAATTGAGTGATGTTTGAGGATTATTGAAGACACCTGATGTTAACAAGCAGAATCACTGAAGGAGAAAATCAATCGAATTTTAAGTCACCATTTTGGAGATCAGTGTTTACTTTAGTTGGCCAGTTGACCCTTAAATTTTAAACTTTAGATTTTGTTATGCTGTTGTAACTGAGTTATAACAGACAGATGGACAAAAAAAGGTGATCAAATGATGGTGGTCGTGTTTTAACATAATAATCATTTGACCTCATTTAGAGCCTAATCTCTGATTTAGAGTAATATTATTGATTATAGCACACAGTGAACCTACATCATGAGATCCATTGACAATATACATTAATCCAAAAGATTTGTTATAAAAAATATTCTGATAAATAAATAAAAAATCTTTCTCTTAGGCTCACACAGACATCAATAATCAGTGTATGTATCTCAACAATGATGACAAAAATAATATTTAATTAGGAAATGGAAATTACTAAGACAATTCAGATCATAATTTATTCATACAGCAATGCATGATGGGAGCCAATGGATGAGTTTTGATTGGTGGTACCCAGAATGCACATGCTTTATTATTGTCACCATTGTTGAGATTCATATGCTGATTATTGATGTCAAGTGTGTTTAAATAAATAAACTGGTTCAAAGTCTTTTTTTATCAGAACAACTATTAAAATTATTTTTGATTGTACAGACAAGCTGAAAACCATATGCTGTAGAATTAGAGGGCTGCTTTAATCAACAATGTAACTATAGGTCTAGCGACTCAGGTCAAATGATGAAAATTTTCCATCCAACATCACCTGATCATATCATGTCTTTGTTTATCCAGCTGTCGTAATTCAACAGCAGCCAAACAAAATTTAAAGTTAGTAGTTTAAGGGTCAAGAGCCCAACTAAAGCAAACACTGATCTCCATTATGGTGACTTAACAATTATATTTTCTCCTTTTGGTGATTCTGCTTGTTAACATCAGGTGTCTTCAATAATTTTCATTCATCACTCAATTAATCACTTGATTATCTCATTAACTTTAATACTCTTCAGTGTTAATTTAACACTCATATTTTAACACTTTACACTCTTGAGGCTGGAGCCAAATAAACTCCAATCCATGGAGTCCAAAGTCCATTTAACACTGGAGTTTTTTCTGTGTACCTTTTAAAACACGTTCCTCTAACGTCAATAAAACTGGACATTTTCACATTCCCGGAACCAACACTGAACGTTTGGAGAACGTTCTTATAACAAAAGTCTGTTAGCTGGGTCTACCCTCAGCTCTATCTTTCCTGAAGGCATTATAGCCAGGAATATGTAGAGCAGCAGAGGGGGAGTTTTTATGGAGCTGTGGTAGATTTAATATAGATAAGATAAACTTTTATCACACTTCCCTTTTGAATGTCTGATTACCTTTTAACAAACTTTTGACTTAATGTAACCTTGGTCAAATGGAACTTTGAAAGATGAACTCAATGTTCTATTTTTTTTACTGTATTGTGTAAATAAACAATCATATTGACAGAACGTGACATATTAGTCATAATGATTCTATTTTGATGTGTCTGGCTTTTGTTGTGGAAATTATCAATATTAAAACCTGGATGAAAGAGACAAAGTCGATTATCGAAAGATTAATCTGGCACTTGTGGAATGCGGATCTGGCCCACATGCCGCGTGGAATGACGGCCCTTGGATGGGCCGCTCCTGTTTGCCAGATCTGGGCCACAAGCAGACCATAGCAATGCCACATGTCAGCCAAGAGCAAATAAATAAACCAGAACTGGACCTTATCTGAACCACAAAACCTGCGTATATTAAATATGGAGTCATCTCAGCCTTAATAAGCCTGTTAACAAGCAGAATCACTGAAGGAAAGAAAAGAACAGAAAAAGAGATGAGCAGAAACACAAGAACTACAACTGACTTCAGACACAGCCTTAGATGAAATCAAGATAAAAGAAGACATTAAATCTGTGAAGATCTCAGCAGAGGAGGAATAAACAACTCCACAAACAGCATTACCAGCTTCACTTATTACTAACCAGACTGACTTTATTTATGTCAGACGTCTACAGAAGTTTTATTGAGAATTAACAGAGGTTTAATTCTGTTTCATTTGAAGTCACCATAACAGTGATTAGTGTTTCCATTAGTTGGGCTCTTAACTCTTAATATGTGTATTGTCCTTTTTGGCTGTTGTGACAGTGTGTTTGTCAAACACGTTTGCAGCAGCAAAGGAAGCTAAAGTGAAACGAGATCAGGTAATAATGGTTGCCTGATGATGGCTTTATAATCATCATTTATTAAACTGATTTTTGATGATAATTTAATCTAATCAAACCAAACAATTTTAGTGATCTATAAATACATTCATGATTCAATCTCTGTATTCCAGCAGTTCTGCAGCAATAACATTTTGACAACTGTGAGCACAACAAATTAGTATATAGTGAAAAACACAGACATCAACAATCAGCGTATGAATCTCAACAATGGTGACAATCGACAAAATATTCAGATAATCAGATCAACTCTGGACATCACAAAAAAGCTACTAAATGTCAAACAAAAACAACAGCAAATATTTAGGGTTAAAAAAATATTGGACAATAGGACAATTCAGCTGCATGATTTATTCATGCTGCAGTGCATGCTGGGAGTTTTGTACAATGCTGCTACCCAGCATGCATTGCTGCATGGCACTTTTGATTGTCACCATTGTTGAGATTCATACACTGATTGTTGATGTCTGTGTGTTTCATTTTATACTAATTTATTGTGCTCATAGTTGTCACAATCTTATTACTGCAATACATGAATTGTATCATACACGTATTTATAGTTCCATAAAATATAAAATTATATTCAAAAGACATCATAAAATTAGGTAATTTCATGATGATTATGGAGCCATCAACAGGTCACCGTCATCACCTGATCTCATTTCACTTTATCTTTCTTTGCTGCTGCAAATGTGTGTGATCAACACACTGACATAGTAGCAATTAAAGATAGGAGTAACAAATACTAATGGAAACACTAATCACTGTTATGGTGACTTCAAATGAAACATTAGAATTAAACCTCTGATAATTCTCAATAAAACTTCTGTAGACGTCTGACATAAATAAAGTCAGTCTGGTTAGTAATAAGTGAAGCTGGTAATGCTGTTTGTGGAGTTGGTTAATCCTCCTCTGCTGAGATCTTAACAGATTTAATGTCTTCTTTTCTCTTGATTTCATCTAAGGCTGTGTCTGAAGTCAGTTGTAGTTCTTGTGTTTCTGCTCGTCTCTTTTTCTGTTCTTTTCTTTCCTTCAGTGATTCTGCTTGTTAACAGGCTTATTAAGGCTGAGATGACTCCATATTTAATATACGCAGGTTTTGTGGTTCAGATAAGGTCCAGTTCTGGTTTATTTATTTGCTCTTGGCTGACATGTGGCATTGCTATGGTCTGCTTGTGGCCCAGATTTTGCAAACAGGAGTGGCCCATCCAAGGGCCGTCATTCCATGCGGCATCTGGGCCAGATCCGCATTCCACAAGTGCCAGATGTGGGCCGGATCTGGGCCGAAACAGTGTTATATACTCTGCTGGTATACTCTTAACACATCCTGAATAGGCTGCATCTGTTAGAAAAAAATTGCCTTGGTGACCTTAAAAGGAAATGTCTTTGTTCCAAGACTTCTTGTCTAACATAAATTTTAACTGGTTAGAACAATGTCATGTCTGCAAAAGTTTCCTGTTTTTAGCTGATGCTTGAATTCTCACTTCTTGCATATCTCTTGCTCAATCAAAAGCTGCGCACATACTTTTCACACTTAAAGTACACTTAGTACCCAAAAGGTCACTTGGAGTACACATCCCTTCTATGTGCTTTCTATAACATTTTGTTCCTTCAAGCTTATCTTTACTTATGCATTTCTAATAGCTTGGGGTTAAACTCTTTTTATTTCAATATGCATAGCTTAACTTGATTATAACAAAATAAAACACATGGATAAATGAGAAAATTATTTAACACCATTAGTAAGAATACTGATCTAATGAAACACACTATGGGCCCTATCTTGCACCCAGCGCAATTGACTTTGAACACCGTATCATTCCTATTTTGCACCCGGGCACAGCGGACTTTTCCCTCCACAGACGCACGTCGGTAAATTAGGGAATGAACTTGCGCTCGCGGGGGCGGTTCAGAGCAAAGAGGAGGCGTGTTCCGGCGCAAAACGTTCCCTGGTGCTATTTTGCAGTTTTAGAAAGCAATTGCACCACTGACCAGGAAAAAAACAGTCTTCATTGTTGTGTCCGTGAAGATGTAAAAAAGATAGATTAAAAAAATTAAATCTCGATTAGGCTACACATTTACCCAAATTATACGCCTGTTTAACCGAAGGTAATTTGGGTGGGTTTCTCCCATCATCCCCAATGTCACTTCTCTGTGTTTTACGGCCCTGACGAGAACGTTGCTCTCTTCGGCTGTGAACTGCTCCTGGCGTGCGCTGGCAAATCCGCCGTTATAATAGCGATCCGCCATGGAACAAGCACGCCTGCTCTTAAAGGGAATGTGAGAGGACGCTCTGATTGGTTTATTTCACGTTACGCCCAAACCACACCTATGAATAATGAAGCTACTTCGGACCAACCCCTTTTAGATTTGCGCCAGGCACAAGAGGCATTTATCCCGCCGGGATCCGCCCACAAAGTTACTAGCGCTTTGCGCTTTGACACTTGCGTTTCAGATCGTTAAAATAGGGCCCTATAAGTAAAAACACTACTATATAAGTAAAAACCACTTCTAAATAAAATTTCCATTACACTTTATCCAATAAAGCCTGTTTTATTCTTCTGTTGGGTCGAGATTCTCTGAGAACTGCTCGAGAACTCCCGGCCGTTTGAATAAACCACCTGAGGGACATTTACTGAAGTCTATCTCTTTTGTTATTTATGCTGCGCAGCAAGTAAGTTGGAGTACAGATAGGAAACTCAGCTGTAGTCGACTGGAGACTCGCTGGAGTATAGGTAGCACCCAGCCGACGTCAACAGGAGACGCGCTAGGGTATTAGGGTACTCCATGGCGCTCGAAGAACAGACAGGGGGGGGGGCTGTGTTTGTTGTCCGTTGGCCACTCGATCCACAACGTTGACATCAGCAAACTGCTCACCCACACGACGCCTTGGAGGCGAAGATGCTGGATGTGGAGGTCCTCACTGTAAAAAATAAAACATAGATTTCATTTATATTTAATTAATTAAAATGAGGCAACAGATTACAAGCAATATTATTAATAAAATTTTACAAATTAGAATTGAGTAATAATTAATCAAATTAATTCCTTAAATGGTTACACATGGTCTGCTGTTTTGAGGCCGGTTGGATGTACTACCAAATTATCTGAAAACGCCTTTGGAGACGGTTTATGTTAGAGAACTGAACATTCAATTCACAGGCAACAGCTCTGGTGGACATTCCTGCTGTCAGCATGCCAATTGTACACTCCCTCAAAACTTGCGACATCTGTGGCATTGTGCTGTGTGATTAAGAGGAGTGGACCAACATTCCACAGGCCAGAATCAACAACCTGATCTACTCTATGTGAAGGAGATGTGTTGTGTTGCACTGCATGAGGCAAATGGTGGTCACACCAGGGGGTTTTCCGACCCCGATGTAATAATTACGAGCGCTGGGCATGTACTGATGTACTGTGTTTTCAATCCATACCAGCAGCCTGAGGGCGCCATATGCACAGTATAGTCCATATATGGAACACACACTGTTAGACCTTACCGGGTTTTTTTTACAGTAAAATACTGGCAACACTGTTGCCAGTAATTTACTGTTAATTGTACAGTTCTTTACTGTAATCTACAGTATTTTACTGTAATAAACAGTTTGTTACTGTAAAATGCACTAAATTAAAACTCGAGTTAAAACTAATTTCACTTGCAGAAACCGACTGCCTTAAATTGACCAACTGTCATTTAAATGTATTAACTAAAATGTGTAATGCATTAATAATGTGAGAAAAGAGTATTATAAACTTTCCTTAGAAACCACTAAAAAACTTAGGTACATAAAAAGATTTCCACTGGACCAGCAACTACACAGTCACCGCCTGTTAAATAAAGCAACATGCAGCGTATCATCGATGGTTCTAGATCTTCTGCTGGACTGAAGCACAGGCTCTACTCTTCAGCACAATGGTGACCCAAAAAACTACATTTTACAGTAAACTACTGGCAACAGTGTTGCCAGTATAAACCTGTTTTATAACTTACAGTTTATTACTGTTAAAATACTTTTCGTGGGTGTGTCTTTTTATCTTACACTGTTAACCCTTTCAACCCCACAGGAAAATCCACACTACAAAGAGTAAAAAAGAGTTGCAGTGAGATAATAAAGTGAATATGTAAGTGATTGTTGAGCATTCGTGATGAACACCTGCTGTTAACAAGCAGAATCACTGAAGGAAAGAGGAACACAAGAACAGAAAATAGAGAAACACAAGAACTACAATTGACTTCCAGCCATATCACATTATTACACATATTATTAACCAGTATGACTTTATTTCTGTCATACATCTACAGAAGTTGTTATTGAGATGTTTAATTGAAAATGTTTGATTTGAAGTTACCATTATAGAGATCAGTGTTTGCTTTAGTTTGGTTGCTGATGCTAAAACATAAATTTTCTCTTTCTGTTTGAGCTGTGTTTTTGCAAGTCACACTTGTGCACACACACAGTTTGTAAATGACTGCGATTATATACACTATCATTGCAAAATCATTGTATGGCCTGTCCATTCACTAAGAAGTTAATTCTCACTCATTCAGAGTTTAATTGTCAATCAAAAGTGTTACCACCAATGTGAAACCACAACAACGACTAATTTATTTCTAACACAAGCATAACCAAAAATAACAGAGTTTCACTGCAATACAGAAACACAGAAATATCACAAATTAGAACATGCATCTCAACAATGGTGGGAATATTTTTTTTTAATTATTTTTCATGCAGCAGAGCATGCTGGGATTTTTATACTATCCTGGTACCCAGCATGCATTGCAACATGAAACTTTTGATCGTCACCATTGTTGAGATTCATATGATGATTTTAGATGTCTGTCTGTGCCTGAGTCAGGCAGGAGTTAATACAATTTTAAAGCACTATAAGATAACAATATTCTTCAGTTGACCTGATTACGGAATTATTGCTTGATTTCATGTTATAGATTTTCAAATATATTGTATTAAACCTGTAAATTCATATCTCACATACAAAAAATAGCAAAAACTCACTCATGGATGATTATGACATCATCACAAAACCAAAACCACCCGATCAACTTCCTCTTGCCTTGTTCTTGCTGTAACAAATGTGCTTTATAAACTCACTGTCACAGCAGCCAGAGGGAGCAGCCAGAGGGAGCAGCCATGCTGTCACAGCAGCCATATTTTAAGTCAAGGTACAAGAGACCAACTAAAGCAAATACTGATCTCCATCATGGTGACAAAAAACTTTATTATTAACTAAATCCCTGTTCATTCTCATGTTACGAACCCATCAAATGAATTATGGATCAGCATAACATATAAAAGACCACAGAGATTCGGTGACAGTGTTAATAACTAATTTTAATCAAATAATACGTCGGGACGTAGGCAGAGCATGGTGGCAAAAATAAACAAAACATAAACAAAAGAAAACCCTGACCCACACTATTCTTCAAAGCAGATGAAACTTGCCTGCCTCCCGTTCAAAACAAAAGACAGAGTTCGTGTGAGTCTTCCGGGTCCTCTTTCTCCTGCTCTTCACTAATCTCTACTAAATAATATGCACAAACCCATCACCAATTACCACCAGCTCTAAATAAACGTAATAAACTAAAAGTAACAAACATAAATCCCATATCGGGATCGTGCTTGTGGAACCAACATTAAATCAAGCTCTAACAAATTTCAAACGGAAAACAAAGGCCCAGCACGCAGCGGAGCTGGAGTGCTCCGTCTGCCACCAGGAGCGGATGGGAAGTGAGAGAGACCCACGGTCTCCAGACTGGGCGTCTTTAAGGCAGTTGGCCCGCCCACAATCACAGCCGGCGGGAGCTCACGTGACCTGTATAGAAAATTAAAAACAGTAACACGTAACACCCCCACCCTTAAAGAAAATAAATTGGGGTTTAAATCACAATATAGAAATATACAAACCATTAATGTTCAGCAGAAATATAAACCTTGCTAAACTGAAACAGAAAAAAAAATTAAGGTGCAATCAATACACATTTGTTTTAAACAATTTATTTACCATAATTTCCATCAAGCACGGGACAATGCATCTTCAACTACATTGTCGCGTCCTCGGATGTGCCTAATCTGCAAGTTGTACCCTTGCAAAATCAAGCTCCACCGCATTAAGCGCTGGTTAGAATTGCGCATGCGATCGAGAAAAACCAGTGGGTTGTGGTCGGTGTATACCACAACCGGACATACGGCACCTCCGACATAGACCTCAAAGTGCTGAAAAGCAAGCACAAGAGCAAGGGCTTCCTTTTCTATGGTCGAATAAGCGCGCTGATGTCGGTTAAACTTGCGCGAGAAGAAACAGACAGGATGTTCAAGACCCTCCTCGTCATGCTGCAAAAGAACAGCCCCCGCTCCCAGGTCGCTCGCATCAACAGCGAGGGAAAAAGGCCGAGAAAAGTCAGGAGCGGCCAGCACAGGCGCAGTAGTCAGCAATGCTTTAACGGACTCGAAAGCCGCTTGGCTCCGTGAAGTCCAGTCGAAGGTTACTTTTGAACTGAGCAAATCAGTGAGGGGTGAGGCAAAAGCAGAGAAATTTTTGCAAAATGACCGGTAGTAACCTACCATGCCCAGAAAACGGCGGAGTTCGCGACGAGTGGTTAGAGGAGGATAATTCAAAATCGCCTCAATTTTTGACTGGACAGGACGCACCTGCCCACGGCCAACCACTTTACCCAAATACACCACGGTGGCTTGGCCAAACTCACATTTGGCTAAATTGATGGTTAAATTAGCTTCTGATAGCTTGCGAAACACAGTAGAAAGATGAGCCATATGCGAAGGCCAGGTGGTACTATAAATGACTAAATCGTCTAAATAAGCCTCGCAATTAGGCACACCATCAAGAACGCCATTGATAAGCCTTTGAAAGGTGGCGGGAGCGTTCCGAAGGCCGAAGGCCATGGCGGTGTACTGAAGGAAGTGATCAGGTGTCACAAAGGCTGAAATCTCTTTGGCACGGAGTGTCAGCGGAACTTGCCAGTAACCCTTCAATAGGTCGATTTTACTGACAAATACCGCTGAGCCCAAACGATCAACACAATCGTCAATACGTGGTAATGGGTAGCTATCAGCCTTGGTAACGGCATTCACCCTCCTAAAATCCGTGCAAAAACGCATGGAACCATCACTCTTTGGAACAAGCAAACAAGGCGAACTCCATGGGCTATTACTAGTTTCTGCAATGCCATTTTTCAGCATGAATTTTACCTCATTTTGAAACAACGACCTTTTATGCGGATTTGTACGATACGGATGCTGTTTAATTGGACATGTAACCCCCACATCAATGTCATGTTCAATTGCCGTTGTTCGACGAGGCACATCAGGAAACAAACTCTCATTTTTTTAATCAAGGAGATTAAATCGTTGCGTTCGAATGTTGATAAATTAGACAAAAATACATCTAAATCATTAAGAACTTCAGAATTCTTCATTCTCCCTTCAATAACCTCCATCGATGGAGTACGACCCTCATCTTCCAGTAAAGGACTCGCCACAGCACCGTGTTGTACTGACAGAGACGCATTTTCTCCTTGTCCCACAACCGCCAGTGAAGAAACAACTTCAGCACCACGCGCCTTGGACAGCGCCGGTTTAGTTGCGCAAGCATTTTCACGGACAGTTGAAGCGCAAGGCGGGGTGAGTTCCGAGATTGAATCTTCTCCTCGATCACAGTACAATTTTAAACGGTTAACGTGACACAGTGTGGTCTTTCTCCTTCGGTCTGGAGTAGAGATGACATAATTCAAATCATTCATTCTGCGAGCAACGCAATACGGTCCACTATAACGAGCATGTAAAGCGGAACCCATCCCCGGAATCAGCACAAGAACTTTATCACCAGGACTGAAAACTTCGGGAAACAGCCTTCTGATCAAACCTCTGTTTCATTCTCTTCTGACAAAGACCTAAATTGTCTCTAGCCAACTGACATGCACGGCTAAGCCTGTTACGCATGGTGGACACGTAATCAGTCAAACTAGAAAACTCTTTAGACTCGGCGAGCCACGACTCTTTCAACAGCTTTAAAGGTCCACGAACCGTGTGTCCGAAAACCAGCTCTGAGGGGCTAAAACCCAAACTCTCCTGTACCACCTCGCGTACAGCAAAAAGAGCAAGCGGAACACCTTCATCCCAATCACGCTGGAACTCAAGGCAAAAACACTTGAGTATACTTTTCAAAGTTTGATGGAACCTTTCAAGTGCGCCTTGAGTCTGTGGACGGTACGGGCTGGAGGTAACATGATGGACAGCGAGCTGACGCATAGCTTGCGCAAACGCACGGGACATAAAATTAGTACCGCGGTCGGTCTGAATGGTTTTCGGAAGCCCAAAAACAGAGAAGAAACCCATCAGGGCCTTAATAATGACAGGAGCTGTAATTTTACGGAGCGGTATGGCCTCTGGAAAACGAGTCAAGCTACACATTATGGTGAGTAACCACTGATTCCCAGATTTTGTTCGAGGCAATGGGCCAACACAGTCTAGTATAACTCGTTCAAAAGGCTCAGACGTAACCGGAATCGGCTGTAAAGGCGCAGGCGGATCACCTGGTTAGGTTTACCAGTGACCTGACATAGATGACATGTTCGGCAGTATCTCACGACATCCTTTTTAATACCTGGCCAGAAAAAATGGCGTAAAACTCTGTCAGTAGTCTTATTTACGCCGAGATGACCCGCGAAGTGATGGTCATGAGCTATACTCAAAACTTTATCACGAAAAGAAATTGGGACAACAATTTGAAAGAGAACTCTCCACTCATCTTGCGCTGAGGCCATAAGAGGTCTCCACTTGCGCATTAAGACACCATCTCGTAAAAAATAGCCGTGCGGCGAATGCTCAATGTCTTCTTCAGACATAGCATCTGAAAGGAGAGAAGACAGAGACGGGTCAATTTTCTGTTCCTTAATAAGCTGCTCTCGACTCATAGATAAATTAGGAACAGAGGAAAACGACAGTGAAGCAGAATTCAAAGATAAATCACTATCGCTAAAGAGTGAAGGTCGAGCAATAAAAAGTATCACTAAGATCAAGTTGATCCTCAATTTCATCTTTTTTTTTCTTCTTCTCCATCGCACGAGTAACCACGCTAGAGGTGAAAACCTCAGGGAAATTAATTGACAGGTCATCGGTACATGATTTTGGTAATGCATGAGACACTATTGGACAAGGTAAAACTTTTCCACCACACAAATCGTTACCAAGCAGCACAGCTACATTTTCAACAGGCAGGGAAGGGCGTACACCCATGGTAACATTGCCAGTGACTAAGTCAGACATAAGAGAAATCTCATGCAGAGGGACATTAACATAACCCATTTCAAATCCACGTACAAGAATACTATCCCCAGTAAAAGTCTTCTCACTAAAAGGCAACACATCTTGTACGATAAAGCTCTGTGAAGCGCCAGTGTCACGCAGAATTTTTACAGGAATTTTTGAGCGTTCACCGGGCAAAGAGACAAAGCCATCCATTATAAAAGGCGCAAAACTGTGGTTATCAGTGTCGTCCCCTACTCACAGGCAAGTTCGAAACACACAACCCTACCTCTGATCTACCAGAAACTGGTTGACTCGCTACCTTATTTTTACGTTTCAGAGAATAACACTCTGCCAGAACATGACCACGTTTCTTACAGTACGCGCAGGTCGGAGCTGTAACGTTAGACCCCGACGGACGCCAGTCTGAAGAGCGGCCAGAAACAGGCACGGTTTCTCTAGAAACCTTGGACACATTTGGATGACTAGAAACGTTTTGTGAAAATTTTGAATTAGAAGGAACACGCTTGTGTGTGAGTACATATTCATCCGCAAGTACAGCTGCACGAGCCGGAGTCAGATTCTGATGCTCACTAACATGGGTAGCGACTATTTGAGGGAGACCGTTTTTAAAATCTTCAAGAATAATCAAATCACGAAGAGATTGAAAGGTTGTCACTTCTTGCGAGCTAAGCCAGCGATCGAATAGCATTTCTTTTTCTCTAACATACTCGACATGTGTAAGAGCTTCAGGTCTATGATAATTGCGAAATTTCTGTCGATACGCCTCAGGCACAAGAGCATAAATGCGCAAAACAGCATGCTTAACTTTCTCGTAATCTGCTGCGTCTTCCAGAGTTAACGAGGAATAAGCTTCCTGCGCTTTCCCAGTAAAAACACACTGCAACGTCATGGTCCAAATTTCTTTGGGCCATTTAAATGTTGTTGCTACGCGCTCGAAATGTGCAAAAAACTTATCAACTTCGCTCTCATTAAAAGGTGGAACAAGGCGAATGTTACGAGTTATGTCAAATTGATCTTGCCTAACTGAAACACCAGCCTCACGAGCCTTCAGCTCGAGCTCTTTGATACGTAATGCTTGAGCAAACTCAAGATCTTTCAATCTAAATTCATGTTCTCTCTTCTCCCGTTCTCGTACTGCCTGTCTATCAGCCTCTAATCTAGTTTTTTCGCGTTCCCATTCAATTTCCTTCTCTCTTAACTGTAAACGTTTTAATTCTAGTGCTGCTTTACTAGGTGAAGGTGGAGGTTCAATAGGAAAACGCTTACCCTCAGGCAATGTAGATGCATCCGGAGACACTTTCAAAAATACTCCAAGTTCTCGCAAACCTTCAAGAAGCCTATCCTGAAGTTCAGCCTTGGAAGGGTTACCACTCACCTCAAGTTTATAGTGGCCAGCAATTCTTACAAGATCATCACGCGTAGCAGTTAAGAAAACCTCCTGTGAAGGAGCGAGAATGAAGGCATCTAAATTAAACATTGCGAAAAATACAGAATAGGTCCCACCCTAAACGAAAATAATTAAATACACTACAGAAAAGTCACCGAAAATCCACGGCATAATTAACAAAGGGCGATCACAGCAAACTAATGCGCACTCACAGCGCGCAGTGCGACCACCACAGAAAAAGATTTTCACTAAGAGAAAATCGAACTTACAAAAATGCCACAAAAAATTGACAAATATAGTTCAAAACCCGGCTAAGCGAGCCCCCATTTATATGTTACGAACCCATCAAATGAATTATGGATCAGCATAACATATAAAAGACCACAGAGATTCGGTGACAGTGTTAATAAATAATTTTAATCAAATAATACGTCGGGACGTAGGCAGAGCATGGTGGCAAAAATAAACAAAACATAAACAAAAGAAAACCCTGACCCACACTATTCTTCAAAGCAGATGAAACTTGCCTGCCTCCCGTTCAAAACAAAAGACAGAGTTCGTGGTGAGTCTTCCGGGTCCTCTTTCTCCTGCTCTTCACTAATCTCTACTAAATAATATGCACAAACCCATCACCAATTACCACCAGCTCTAAATAAACGTAATAAACTAAAAGTAACAAACATAAATCCCATATCGGGATCGTGCTTGTGGAACCAACATTAAATCAAGCTCTAACAAATTTCAAACGGAAAACAAAGGCCCAGCACGCAGCGGAGCTGGAGTGCTCCGTCTGCCACCAGGAGCGGATGGGAAGTGAGAGAGACCCACGGTCTCCAGACTGGGCGTCTTTAAGGCAGTTGGCCCGCCCACAATCACAGCCGGCGGGAGCTCACGTGACCTGTATAGAAAATTAAAAACAGTAACACGTAACACTCAACAATAACTTGAAATAAATAATATTAAACTGGTTTCACACTCAGTGTGGCTGGAAGTCAGTTGTAGTTCTTGTGTTTCTCTTTTTTCTGTTCTTGTTTCTCTGTCCTTCAGTGATTCTGCTTATCAGGTGTTCATCATTGTCTCAATTCACTCACTTCTTTTCATTCACTCTGTCAAGTGGACTATATTAGTGAACTAATGTAGGGAATAGTGAATGAGGGTATAGGGTGTGATTGGGAACACAGCCTCTGAGTGTCGACTTTGAGTGCTGTTAATTCACAGTATATTCCTGTAGGTATATTCCTGTATATTACTGTTTTAATGGAAAATGGTATGATATTGTAAGAATGTGGGCTTTTTCTACAGTAAGGGCTAACAGTGCATGAAGAAGTGCCATAATCATGTGACATTCCAGGAAGTCCTTGACACAAACAAAGCTTTCAGAGATCGCAGTAACATGCAGATAAATACGTACACCAAATAAATGATATTTGATGTACCTGTGTTCTTTCGAGCCATGTCAGGTATTTTCAGACTAATAGATTATATTTATAATGTCATAGAATGATCATAGAAGGGTATTAAAACACTCGACTTGCGCTATAAAGTAAGTTTGGAGCACAAACATTACAATTTATGAGATTAAAACTGCTAGCTAGCTCAGGTGCACCTGCCATCTAGCTGTTATTTTTATGAATTTTTCTAAATAGGAATGGTTACTGAAATGTTTCTTTATTCATGAAAGGCATTTGATACAGATTAAAATGTGAAGTGAGAACTTTGATAAAAGAAATGAGGGATTGAAACTGGAGTCTCTGGGAGGGGTGCTGGAAAGTGCTCCGACTGGAGACTCCGTCGTTCTACTGGGGGACTTCAACGCCCACGTGGGCAACGACAGTGTTACCTGGAGGGGCGTGATTGGGATGAACGGCCCCCCTGATCTGAACCCGAGCGGTGTTCAGTTATTGGACTTCTGTGCTAGTTACAGTTTGTCCATAATGAACACCATGTTCAAGCATAAGGTACACGTGGCACCAGGACACCCTAGGCCGTAGGTCGATGATCGACTTTGTGGTCGTTTCATCTGACCTGCGGCCGTATGTCTTGGACACTCGGCTAAAGAGAGGGGCGGAGCTGTCAACTGATCACCACCTGGTGGTGAGTTGGATCCGATGGCGGAAGAGGAAGCTGGACAGACTCGGCAGACCCAAGCGTACTGTAAGGGTCTGCTATGAACGTTTGGCCGAGTCTCCTGTCAGAGAGATCTTCAACTCCCACCTCCGGCGGAGCTTCGACCAGATCCCGAGGGAGGCTGGAGATATTGACTCCGAGTGGACCATGTTCTCCACCTCCATTGTCGAAGCGGCCGCTCGGAGCTGTGGCCGTAAGGTCTCCGGTGCCTGTCGAGGCGGCAATCCCCGAACCCGGTGGTGGACACCGGAACTAAAGGATGCCGTCAAGCTGAAGAAGGAGTCCTATCGGGCCTGGTTGGCCTGTGGGACTCCTGAGGCAGCTGACGGGTACCGGCAGGCCCAAGCGAACTGCAGGGTGGTTGTGGAGGCAAAAACTCGGGCCTGGGAGGAGTTCGGTGAGGCCATGGATAAGGACTATCGGCTGGCCTCGAAGAGATTCTGGCAAACCATCCGGCGACTCAGGAGAGGGAAGCAGTGCCCTACCAACGCTGTTTACAGTTGAGGTGGGCAGCTGTTGACCTCAACTAGGGATGTTGTCGGACGGTGGAAGGAATACTTCGAGGATCTCCTCAATCCCGCCGTCACGTCTTCCATGGAGGAAGCAGAGGCTGAGGTCTCAGAGGTGGACTCGTCCATCACCCAAGCTGAAGTCACCGGGGTAGTCAAAAAACTCCTCGGTGGCAAGGCACCGGGGGGTGGATGAGATCCGCCCTGAGTACCTCAAGTCTCTGGATGTTGCGGGGCTGTCTTGGCTGACACGCCTCTGCAGCATCGCGTGGCAGTCGGGGACTTTAAAAAAATCCAAATCAAGATCAATGTACCTCATTCATGGAAAGATACGTATTTGATCAAAATGATTGTAGTATTTTATAGCAGTTGTCTATTACATCAGTGCTCACTTTTATGTCCTTTCACTTCATATTTATCTATTTTGATTTACTGAAAAATAAATCTTTTTTTCTATCATTTCAGAGCTGATGGAAGAGAGCGAAGAGAGTGAAGAACTGAGTGAAGTGGAGGAGGAACATCATGTCAAACCTGCAGAAAATCCTTTGAGTCGCTCAAAGTCCTAAAAAAAATTTTTTAAAGAAAAAAAGAGCCGAGAAATCTTTTACCTGCACTCAGTGTGGAAAGAGTTTCACACGCAAAGATCTTGAGATTCACATGAGAGTTCACACTGGAGAGAAGCCGTTCACATGTGATCAGTGTGGAAAGAGCTTCACACAAAAACCAAATCTCAATAAACACATGAAAATCCACACCGGAGAGAAGCCGCATGAATGTGATCAATGTGGGACAAGTTTTACAGAAAAAATATGTCTTAAGGAACACATGAGGATCCACACCGGGAGAGAAGCCGTTCACATGTGGTCAGTGTGGGAAGAGTTTTGCATACAAACGAAGTCTTGATGTTCACATGAGAGTTCATGCTGAAGTGAAGCCGTTCTCCTGCGATCAGTGCGAGAAGTGTTTCACACAAAAAATACACCTCAAGATTCACATGAGGATCCACACCGGAGAGAAGCCGTACACATGCGATAAATGTGGGAAGAGTTTCACAAATTCATCACACCTCAAGAGTCACATGATGATCCACACTGGAGAAAAGCCGTTTATGTGTGATCAGTGTGAAAAGAGATTCTCAAACAAACACAGTCTTGATCATCACATGAGAGTTCACACTGGAGAGAGACCGTTCACATGTGATCAGTGTGAGAAGAGCTTCATGTATTCTAATAAACTTAAAAGACACATGAAAATCCACTCTGGAGAGAAGCCGTACACATGTGATAAATGTGGGAAGAGCTTTATGGATTCTGATAAACTTAAAAGACACATGAAAATCCACTCTGGAGAGAAGCCGTACGGATGTGATAAATGTGGGAAGAGTTTCAGGGATTCAGGACACCTTAAGAGTCACATGATGATCCACACTGGAGAAAAGGCTTTCATGTGTGATCAGTGTAAAAAGAGATTCTCAAAAAGACAAAGTCTTAAGCTTCACATGAGAATTCACACTGGAGAGAAGCCGTTCACATGTGATCAGTGCGGGAATAGTTTCGCACGAAAATCATGGCTTGAGCTTCACATGAGAGTTCATACTGGAGAGAAACAGTTCATGTGTGATCAGTGTGAAAAGAGATTCACTCACAGACAAAATCTTAGAGATCACATGAGGATCCACACCGGAGAGAAGCCGTTCACATGTGATCATTGCGGCAAAACATTTCATGTGTCATCAAACCTGAAGAAACACCTGACAGTTCATACGAAGGAGAAGCCACACTCATGTTCTGTGTGTGGAAAGAGTTTTTCATGGCTGCAATCTTTACAAGGACATCAGAAAATACACACTGGTGTGAGAGAGTACATGTGCTTTGAGTGTGGGAAGACTTTTATTACAGGGAGTGATTTAAAACTGCACCAGAGAATTCACACTGGAGAAAAACCTTACAAGTGTTCACACTGCGACAAGAGATTCAATCTGTCTGGAAATCTGAAAGCGCATGAGAGGATCCACACCGGAGAGAAGCCGCACACGTGTGATCAGTGTGGAAAGAGTTTCTCTATTAAAAGTCAGCTGAGGATACACATGAAGATCCACGCGGTGGAGAAACCACTGAGTGGAGAAGCCAATTAGTTTCCTAACCGCCATGATGAGTGACAGGACAGATTGTAGCGGTGGCCGTTCTGACAATTTATATTGTGATCTTGAAGAAAAACTATTTTCAATTGAATCATCGAGATTGTGATCTTTTATGTTTTCGTAAAATGTTAAAACTACAGTGTAATCACCATGGCAAAATCTCAGAGTAAAACTGGGAGTGGTGATACACCAGTGTTTTCCCAGATGAGAAATTTGTCTATTCTTTGTATCATCTTTTTCATTATTCATTTTATAACTATCATATATCTTTTTAAATTCCTTTGTAACTGTTTAAACTTTCCTTGCTTTTATTTTGTGATTATTTTATTTCCTTTCTGTGTAAAGCACTTTGAATTGCCATAGTGTATGAAATGTGCTATATAAATAAACTCGCCTTGCCTACAGCAATGACTGCCTACTAGATGGTTTTGCTGACTGGCCAAATTATACCATGTCTCTCTATCATGTGTCTTTCATGCGCGGTGACCCATTTAAAAAATGTAACATTTCAACGCAAGCCAACAATAGGACTGTGAAAGGACTTGAATTTTAGTTTCGATTCTGATTTTGAAAACGTGATAAAAAACGGAAAACGCGGACTAAATTGCAGAATCCAGTCAGAAAAACGGAATGTATAAATCTGCCGCAAAGAAGCCAATGGCACATGTCACTATATATACTTATTGGCACATCCGGTCTTCATTGGCATGTGCCAGTGGATAGTGGCATGTGTCACTGACATTATTACTGACACGACACCTGACCGAGTCGCGGAACATGTCACCGTATATTGTGACACCTCCAGTAGTGACTGACAGATGAATTGAGCACCTATACTGACGTAATTGTGGCACAAAATATTAAATAAATAGCCTCATTTTTGTGATATTTTAAATATCAATCATGTATTAAAGTCAGTAATATTTTTTTTATAGTTATCTGTGTCATAATAGTTATTTGTGTCACGTCTGTATTTGATTGGCATGTGCCTCTGAATGTTTTGTAATATCAGTGCTACTTTGCTGTTTATCTCGCAAAGTCACAAACTGCCCATTCTAGGAAAGACACAAAATAAATCTCTCATGGGTCACTATGAACAAGTATTCACTATGAATAGTTTGCAGTTTCATCAGCAGAAGTCAGCTTCAAGACTCACACAGGAAAATCACTTGATTCAAGTAACTTTTTGACGTTTGGGTATAAAGTGTTTTAATTCTACAATATATGGTGTAAAAACGTCTGAGTGCTGCCCTCTTCAGGTTGAACGGTGGCCACTGCAGGTTTTCCTATTGGATGTTTGCAGTGGTACGTGACGTAAGCGGTGGGAGGTGACGTAAGCAGGTTCCAGCTCACCACGCCCTTGGTACGAGCTAACACACCCTTGGCAGTATAAAAACCATCGGTAACACTTTACAATAAGGGTGCACTAATAAGCATTAGTTCATGCTTAACTGATGTACAGATAATACTGAATTAATGTATTCCTAATGATTATCTAAGCTATTCATTAATGATTGCCTCATTAGCAACTAATGAAGAGTCTGTCTGGTTAATATATTAGTTCATATATGAATTGTTATTAATTAAATATGTAAGTGTGTATTAATTCCATAATACCTTATTTTATTAACTAATAGTGTTCATTAATTTGTTAATTACCACACGGTTAGTACACGGTTTAACTACAGAAGAGTTAAGTTTTAAATAGGAAAAATATAGAAACTCGTTGGTCATCAACCGGACTCATCAGAATCAATGATCTATGCTAAGCTATGCTAAAAGTGGTACCGTCAGACCCGGAGTTCGGCTGAATGGATTCGAAAACGGTAAAACTAAAATAACAGCCTGCACACCACCGCGGAGCTGCCAACCAAACACTAGTCCAGCATTGAATGGCGGCACGCCCGCACCAAGGGGCGGAGCTAACAATGACACAAAACCAGGTGGCATAAACGCAGTCTTTAAGGGACCGTTCGGTATTTATGGAATGGGCCACCGGAGGAAAATAGGGGAGGGTCATGCCTTTTTATTCTTTGTTGAGGGGAGGGTCATCCAACTTTTTTTTAGTCTAGGGGGAGGGTCACCCAACTTTTGTATTCATGAAAACAACAAACTTTCAAAGTGGCTTGTTTTGTGCATATTTTTCCATGTAGCTCTCTCAGTCTCGGTCCCCCCATAGCTAGCAGATGGGTCTGACCCAACAAAAAAACGGACGCGAAAGATGGAAAGAACAAAAAGTCCAGTTTGGCGCTGTTTGACAGTGCGCACGCGCTCAGAAAAAGTGCATCATGTCAGAACAGAACGCCAATGAAAAGTTTACCACGAGCAAATAATAAACTTTTGTGATTGCGAATCACAAGCAGTGTCCTGTGAGTGTAACTCTATGTAGCCTACGTCGAGTTTGGGACTGAGGCGCCAGAACTGCAGTTGATAGATGTGCGCCGTAGCACGATAGGCTACCATATTTCTTCAAAAGCAGATCGTGGAGATATTACATCATCCACGATCAAAAATTGTGATATCGCATAAGCACAAGTATAAAAACGACTGTTAGGCTATCATGTCTGAAAACAAACACAAATGACGCGTGCTACATTGGGGCTGTTTACACCTGGCCACTTCATGCGTTTTCTCAGATCGGATAGCGATCTGATTTATCAAACTATTCCATTTACACCTGGTGTGGTCGCATAAATGCGTTTTTGCAAAACGGATTTTAATCCTATCTTCAATTTTTCAAATAGTTTGCATGTTGGCTCATCTGCAGTGATGCGTGTTGCAGTAGCGTCGTCATGTCTGGCTATAACATGACATATAGTCTATAACACGCTCTCAGGTTTATTTTTTATTTTATTGCATTTTTTGGGAGGAGTACAATTTACATATGTGGTTTCCACAACCAGATGCATTTACACATGTCCAGTTTTGTCGGGAATGTGGCCCAGACCTCCCCTGAAGTGGTTTGAGCGATCGGATTCAATCCGTCTCGAATGCGTTTCGGAGGGCATTTATACCTGGTCTTTTCACGATCGGATAGCTATCCCATCACAGAACACGCATGAAGTGGCCAGGTGTAAACAGCCCCTTATTCATCGCAAGACAGAGGCGAACCAACACTGAGTGGGGGCCCCAGGCAAAATTAACCAATTTTATATAGCCTAGGCTATGTTTTATAATATATGATTTTTTTGTTAATATATCTTCATTAGATATATTATTATAGACAATTCAAAAAGTAGTAAACACAGAACATCTAACAGAACATTTTAACAACCTTATGTGCTCATTTTTTTAATTAACGAAATGTCAATCTTTATAACAGAAGATACAACACAATACAACAATCTTCAAGATACAGTAAATCTTCAAATGTGAAGATGTGAAAACAGATTGTCACCTTAAAAACAGTCATTTACGTGGTGGAACAAGTCATGTTAAATAGAATTATAGTTAGCATCTTAACTTGTTCTATTATTTTATTAGTTCATTAACTAGCCTAATTGTTAACTCAAAAAAAATGTAATGTAAAGAGCTGGATACTTACTAATTAAATAATGTCAAATATAGTAAATGTATTGTTGCCATATACATATTTGTCGCTCGCACGTTAATTTCTGCTTAAATACTGCATGGGATATAGCCCATTCTGCGCTCAAGCGCATGTATAATCTTGATGCAAAAGCAGGCTAATGATAATAAATATATATTTAAAAATAACGATGCATTTTAATTGTTTATTAATAAACTCTTTTTTTCTAAATCAGTGTCCGCTGCAAACATGTCTCCATACATCTCCGCTGTAAAGTGCGCCTTTAAGAGAAATGCATCTTATACTATACGGATTACATAATCAAATGATATTTGCTTTCGATATGATTTTTTTCGTTTAAAATTGGACATATCAAGCTTTATATAGATATTTTTTCATATATTTGAGGCTAGTATGCTATATAGCCTACGATATGTTTCTGCTTTTTTTTTTTTTTTTTTTACGCGCTACAGTTCACGGAGACCATGAAAGCGCGCCCTGATTGTTTTATTTTATTTTACGAAAGCAAAACGTTTTCTTGTTATTGTGAGTTTACACAAATAAAAGTATTGCGACCTGATGCATTATTCTTTTCTGTATGGCCAGAAATATAGTATTTTAAGTTGTTTCCACTGTTGATAGGAAAATGCAAATCGCATCGGCGCCTCCATGTCATGCAGTGCGCGGCGCGCTACACACTCCGCACACACACTTGGTTATGCGCCTAAGAACAGCGAACAATTGTCTAGGTTAACGTTAGAGTGGATAATCCTCATGTTTAACAAATCAAATCATGCAGTTTCTACCTATCGCGAGTCAGCGCTGCGCCAGTTTGAAAAAGGCGGGTGTGCAGGAGATGGGTTTAGATAGAGATATCTGAACATCTTTGCCAAGCGCAAACCAGTACAGAAGTAATCAATAAATGATCGGGGAGGTCATGCCTTTTTTCACAATCATTTTGGAGGGTCATAGAAAAATGTATTGCTGGCGAAGGGAGGGTCAAGTCTTTTTTGACTATAGATCTCAAAACTCCTCCGGTGGCCCCTTAAATAAATAACGAACAGTCCCTAAATAGACAGGAATCAGGTGTTGATAGGCTGTCCCTCTAAATACAGGGGGACTTACTCACAACCACATCTAGAACGCAACTGAATGCTTTTTATACTTGGAAAAAACGCGGAAAACTACTTTTAAACAGGAAATTATGGAATATTTACGTACATTTTTACAGCTGGTCTATGCGCACGGGATTAGTATTACCTGAGGTAAATTTTCCAGACCTTTTCACAGAAGGGAAAAGTCGCCGTACTGACATCCGGACGGGACTAAAATCACTGAGAAGCTGTAGCAACATTGACATCTGGTCAGATTGGTGAATCCGTGATTCTCACACACACACCAACATGGCTCACACCAACATGTAATGTGACACCCACACATTCCGTTGAGACTGAAGCACACACACATACCAAGACACCACATGGCCTCAGACAAAGGAAAGGACTTTCACCATAAAGTCACCCTTAAAATGTACCAAATATAGCCATTTGTGTGTTAAGATAACACAGTCTCACCCCAAAACGTCACATACTGACGCGTCTTGACCATTCGGCAACATACGACGAAAAAGGTACCCTTTAACGTCCATATGTGACGATTCGGGAATGGTTGGGTTTAGGTATGCGTAGGGTACCGCTAGAGGGCGCTGCTGGTGCGCTTATGTCTGCGTCTCATATGGACGTTAAAGGGTACCTTTTTCGTCGTATGTTGCCGAATGGTCAAGACGCGTCAGTATGTGACGTTTTGGGGTGAGACCGGGCTGGTTAAGATGTGTTTATAAACCATAGGAAAGCATATAAATGTCCCGGTGTAACCTTAATCAAACTTTAAATGTCTATACTAATGCATAATAATCAAACTTTGTATTCTCATAATCTAACTGATGTGTTTGATGTCTCTGTAATTCTCTAAACCTAACGGAGTTGAATTCTGATAGCAGAATGCAGTAATGTACATTGTTTACACATGTTATATTTCTGGAGCCGAAAAGTTAAGCCACACACTGTTGCATTTCAAGCCAGAAGGACGTCCCAGCGAACAAAGGAGAACTCTCCCGCGTGTGAATCTCGGCACCTGATTGGTCCTTCCCGAAAAACGGGGCGGAGAAAGTATTCCCCTCAAAAGCTGGAACAAAGCTCCTCCTACTCTCTTGCTCTGCGCTTCCTGCCTTCATCACTGCTCATCATGTGACGTCTCCGATCTAAACTCCCTCACGGAGTTCCCTCCTTTTATTTGCTTTATCTCAGTCTTTTGTTTAATTTCCAAATTCCACTTTGTTCGTTTCCACCTAAGAGTCGAACGCACGAAGCCTGAATTCCTTCAGTAACATATCACTTCCACAAGAGGCCTTCTTCAAAACTCCCGCGAACAGCTTGCTCTGGCAACAAGCACGCGCGCCACAGCACGAGCGCGCGCACTCTGCTCCGAGAACACGCGCAGGCTGGACACAGCTCGTGCACACAAACGAACCTTTTGCAAGTATCCAACTCTAACAAGTTTTAATGTTTTAAGGTGTTTCGATGATGGCTCTCTCAAAGGTCTGTGATTTTAGCTGTTCTATGGCCACTCGTGACCATTCTCTCTCTCTCTCTCTACAACCTCCGCGCGTGCTTCGGCGCGCGCGCCCCCATCCTCTCTTTATCTCTCTCTCTCTGTTCCGCATTCAAATCGAGCGCGTGCCCCAGAGCACTCTCTCCCTCTCTCTCCGTTCCGCATTCAAATCGAGCGCGCTCCGGCCCTCGATCTCATTCTCTCCCTCTTATTCTCTCTCCCAAACGCACGACCAAAAACCTCTGTAAATCGCTCTCCGCGCGTGCGAGGTGTGCGTTATTGCTCTAAATAGCACCAGCTTAAATCAGAGCAATCTCTCTCTCTCTCTCTCTCTCTCCTCTCTCTCTCTCTCTCTCTCACTTTCTCTCTCATCATCTGTTACCCGTTCGTCCTGTTTGTTAACTGTAAGTAAATGTACATAGACATATAAAACGTGTATCTTGTGTAATAGCCTATATTCTGTAGTTTTGCATTTATTAAAACAATATATTCAAGACTGTGTCTGTGAAAAATGCTCGTAAAACCACAAAAGTCAATGAGGTAGATCAGAGCTACCGCGCTCCCCTGTTTACTACATTGAGTAGTTTTAATTTTATAAACACCAGAAATATTGATGTTCACGGCCAGAAGGTTAGTGTTTCTTGGAGTTTATAAGAAAGGATAATTTTATTGAGAAATTAATCACTTATCTGACGATTGGTCGCTGGACGAACAACGATTTGATAATTACATTAATTTCCCTAAAGATTATCTCATAATCGAAGTTAAGTAAGATTATTGATATATGAATGAGGAATTATAATTCGTTGTGATTGATTATTCATGTATTCATATAATCCACTTTCACTTTCGACGATTTAATGTAACTGTAATATTAATCATATTCATGATTAGTTATTAAGATTCCCTATGGATCATTTGAGCTAATTCATCCGGAACCCAGAGTCCGAAGCATAAGGCATATAGATTACAAAGCTCTGGTAATAATTACTCTCACATGTTTTGTCAAGTCTCTGCAAACATATTATCTTTGTAGTTTTATCGAACCTTGGTTGAAAATTGTAAAGACGACGTTCTGAACATAAACTAGTTCTCGAATCCTGGAAGATTGCTTAAAAATAATTTCTCCTCACACACATGTATTATTAGGAATAATGAAAATGTACTGTGTGGTAACAGATCACTTTTTTCAAGGAATGGGTGGATCAAAATATTCTTTTTGTTTCTGATTTGTTCAGTGTTTAAGGAGACCTTCTTTCTTCTTTGTGTCTCTGAAAGGTGCTGCAATTTCAGTAAGAGATTTTAATAAGGTGGCATTTAAGATACGACTGTTTAAACAATTATATTCCTACACTTTCAATCAATGGTTTTAATGTATTAAATAAAAATGCAACAAGTTCTTTATTAGAAATGCTCTTTCTTCAACTCCAAGAATCATAATTCTAAGAAATGTAAATTCTACATTTGTATTATCAGTGTCCATTATCTTAATCCTTTTGGTCAGAGTTCTCTTACGAGAGTTCTCTCGCACTGCGTCGAAAGACGCTACGGGAAAGATTTCTTTCACGAGATTGAAGCCTAAAAATTAATCCTTAATTTTGTAATATTGTAAACAATTTTCTGTAGCATACAACCTTAGGCGGAGCAACTCGCGCGCCTATTGGCTGCTCTGCTAGAAAAGCACAGCCTATGCGAGGCCTCAGTGACGCTTGACCCAATGAGGGCGCTTCGCGCCCTCTGCGTCACCTCCCGCCGAAACGGGCGTGGTCTAGGGCCCTATAAATATGAAGCATAGCTGTCTCCACACTGATTTTCTTATTCTTCACGAAGCTACACGCATCGTAGGACTGGATTCGAGCCGCCACAGCCGTCAGATACAAGCACCTCAGCAGGACGCGCCTCGTACCTGAAGCCGCTGGTCATCGCCGCCTTCAGTCGCCGTTCCTGCTGCGCTTCTCCGGCGTGGATTATATCCTTTACATTGTGTGTGTGTGTGTGTTTTGTGTGTGTGTTCGCCGTCGCGTCACATTTTTTCCCACTCACTAAAAGAGCCGAGCGTCTTTTTCAAGATGCCTCGCACCTCCTGTGGCTCGTGTAGAGCCCCGCTCAGCGACAGGGACCACCACTTCGTGTTTCCTGCCTGGGTGAGGATCACGCAGCTTCAGCTCTCGTCGATGGCGGCTGCCATCACTGTGATTTGATGCCTACGGTGACTCTGCGGACTCGCCTGGCGTTCATTTACTGAAGCTGCATCTTTCCGCCCCGCTGCAGTGCCGCGCCGTGAAAAGCGCCGTGCTCAGCGGAGCCCGGAACCTCCCTCCACCACGAGGTGCTCGCCGCTGCTGCCGCCAGCTTCTCCGCCCGCTTCGCTGTACTCTCTGACCGACGGACAAAGGCCGCTGTGTGCCGCCGCGTCCGTCATGGACGAGGAAGGTGAAGCCACGTCTGTGGAGGACAACTGCTGTTCTCTCCTCGCTTCGGGTAGTGAGGGATGGGCGAGCTCCGAGGATCTCCCCTCCCCCGCCGCTCGTGAGCGTCGACGAAGAAAGGCCAGCATCGATGCGCTTACCGGCTGGATGGCTGCTTTCTGCAGGGGAACGTACGTTACCGTCCTCACGACTCGCGCCTTTTCTTCCTGAGTTCACGAAGAAATCGCGGAGTCCCGGAAAGCCCCGTTTTCAGCCAGGATGCGCACTTCTGCTTCAAGGAAAGCACCGTGTTTAAAATCCCGCCGCGGCCGGATTTCACTAAAATGTCTCGCTCGCACAGTCCCAACATACGCGACCGTGCCAGTGTATTCTGCAGTCACCAAACCGGCATCAAGGCCCGTTTGCCTGCACACAAATGCCGTTTTCACGACGTCCCAGGTAAATCTGAAAATGTATTTTCTGGTGTCCCGGCCACGGCCGATGGTGTAATGTGTGTAACCGTAATGCCCACGACCCAGTGCCATTCATACACACAAGCACAGCCCTACACAATACAGGGCTTGCACACATAAAATCGACTCATGTCGTTTGTGCATCACATGTAAGTTAGTGAACGTGCCCGCTTTTCAATTCCCACAATCACTACAAACTGCATGTCCCATGTTTCTGTAAAAACAAAACGAATGCACGGTCAGTCAGTTCTGATAGACAGTACTCACAGTGCTACACGGTGTCCCGGCCACGGCCGATGGTGTAATGTGTGTAACTGTAATGCCCACGACCCAGTGCCCATTCGTACACACAAGCACAGCCCTACACAATACAGGGCTTGCACACAATAAAATCGACTCATGTCGATTGTGCATCATATGTAGTGAGCGTGCCCGCTTTCGAGTGCCCACAATCACTACAAGCTACATGTCACATGGTTTCTATGAAACGAAACCGATGCACGGTCAGTCAGTTCTAATAGACAGTACTCCCAGTGCTATAAATGTACCCGCGTTCACGCACCCACATTTATTCACAAACATGCCGAGCCGTACGGGGCTCGCACTGCGCGATCTCTCAGCTGAGAGAGCTGAGCGCGCGGGCTGCCCACTTGATTAAGCGCGCCCCCCGCATCATACGCTGCAATGGCGCCCATGTTACAGCACACGGCTGCTCTCGTGTCGCCGCCATTTCGCGACCAGAGCCCGGTTTTTCAACCCGTGCAAGCACAGCCCCGTACAACACAGGGTCTGCACACATGTCACACAGTGTCTGGCCCCGCCGTCCACTCTATGCTTTTCCTCCTGTCTCACTCCTGCCTCAGGTACTGGAGCGAATCAGGGAAAGCGGATGCTCAGTGCTACTCGTTGCTCCATACTGGATGAACCAACCATGGTTCCCAGTTTTGATGCAGCTGAAGAGCACTGCCCCGTGGCCGATTCCAGTGAGGAGGGACCTCCTCTCGCAGGCCAAGGGCTCGATTTTGCATCCTCGCCCGGATCTCTGATCCCTACATGTGTGGGCCATAAACGGGTACCCGCTAACCTCCCGAAGGGAGTGCTAGACACGATCGAGCAGGCTAGAGCTCCGTCCACTAGGCGGCTCCTACGCCTCCAAACGGTCTGTGTTTTCTGGTTGGTGTTCAGACCAGGGTCTGTCACCCCTACAGTGCGGGGAAACAGAGATTCTCTCCTTCCTACAGGAGCTGTTGGATAAGGGTAGAACCCCATCCACGCTCAAAGTCTATGTGGCAGCCATATCAGCGTTCGTTAACCCAACGCTTGGCCGTTCACTGGCCAGAAACGACCTGGTGGTCCGTTTCCTTAGAGGAGCCAGGAGGTTAAATCCTCCCAGACGTCCTTCAGTCCCCATCTGGGACCTTTCTACAGTACTGAATGCCATGAAAGGGGCCCCTTTCGAGCCTATTCACTCAGTTGATATGAAACACCTGTCTTTCAAGACCGGTTTCTTTTGGCTCTTGCTTCAGTGAAGCGCGTGGGGGATTTGCAGGCACTCTCAGTCAGAGCGTCTTGTATGGAGTTCGGGCCTAACGACTCTATAGTCGTGTTGAAACCGAAACATGGGTACGTACCTAAGTCCCTCAACACACCGTTCAGGGCTCAGGTCATCTCCCTGTCGGCTCTGCCGGCCTCTGAGGACGGAAATAGCTCCCTTTGCCCGGTCAGGGCATTAAGAGCTTATGTGTCCCGCTCCGCTGTTTTTCGACAGACGGAGCAGCTCTTCGTTTCGTTCAGTGGGCGCTCTAAAGGGCGAGCCGCAACGAAGCAAAACCTGTCTCGATGGGTGGTGGACGCCATTGCGTTGGCCTACGCATCTGAAGGCTTGACATGCCCTCTGGGCATCAGAGCACATTATACGAGAGGCATGGCCTCTTCGTGGACTTGGTATAGCGGAATCTCGTTGCAAGATATCTGTATGGCGGCAGGCTGGGCCTCCCCGTCTACATTTATAAGGTTCTATAACCTAGAGGTTCCTGCGTTGCAGGCAAAACTGCTCTCGGTCTAGAAGACTGTATATGGTGTTCCTGCCCCGCGCTGCGGCCCAGGTCATCACTTTAAGCATCACTCACTGACATCATCATTAAGCGTCACTCACTGACAACTGTGTCCCATGAGCATACTATGACCCCTCATATATATCTATTTATTTACATATATATGTTATTATACCCTCAGGGGCACTATTATGAAGGGATGATGCTAATTTCTAGCCGCTCTCCCTATAAACCCTTGTGTAGGCACTTGTATGCCAGGGCGCGCGCGCCCTTGAGTGTCTGTGTCGGTCCAAGAGCACGCACGGCGTGTTACAGGGGTTCCCGTAGCGTCTTTCGACGCAGTACGAGAGAACTCTCGTAAGAGAACGTACTCGGTTACTAACGTAACCTCGGTTCTCTCTAGAAGAGGGAACGAGTACTGCGTCTCAGGCCGTGCGTGCCCACGCTGCGTCGCTTCAGTGGCGAAAATCAGTGTGGAGACAGCTATGCTTCATATTTATAGGCCTAGACCACGCCCGTTTCGGGTCAAGCGTCACTGAGGCCTCGCATAGGCTGTGCTTTTCTAGCAGAGCAGCCAATAGGCGCGCGAGTTGCTCCGCCTAAGGTTGTATGCTACAGAAAAGCGTTTTACAATATTACAAAATTAAGTATTAATTTTTAGGCTTCAATCTCGTGAAAGAAATCTTTCCCGTAGCGTCTTTCGACGCAGTACTCGTTCCCTCTTCTAGAGAGAGCCGAGGTTACGTTAGTAACCGAGTACGTTTTCTTGTTAGTTTTCTGCTGTTGTAACAAATTGGTACAAATGACAGAATCTATCTATCTATCTATCTATCTATCTATCTATCTATCTATCTATCTATCATCTCTTTTTTTTTCTTTTTTCTTTTTTTGGCAGATTTTCATTTTAAGGATTACTTTTTCTTCATGGATAAGTTTCATCTTTACAATGCCAAAACCATTTAATGTAATCCTGATTTTAGAAAGTTTTCCTCTGATATAAATTCCCTTTTTACTTAATTTAAGAACATGTCAAAACCTTTCAACTCAAAGGTTTCAAAAACATACAATATCCTTGAGTCTGTAAGGAGCCTTTAATTTTTCATATTGACGAAATGTAATATTGTATTGATTTGAGTTGCCTAATTCTAGCCTAATTTTTTTCTTTCTTTTTTTTTTTCTCACTGTTAATGTCTGTAACCTTTCATTTGCAATTGAAAAATAAATAAGAGTATCTGCTCCAAAACCCACAGTAGTTGGCGCTAATGCGAGCCGCCATAAAGAAGAATAAGAAGAAGAGAATGAAGAAGAAGAGTCTTCTGAGGTGAGGAGAGCAGTTCACGGTATTTCTCATATTCACACAACTATCACACACTCTTCTGGCGTCTTCTCATTCAGTGCAGCAGCAGCGAGCATGAGGAGAATATGTTGAGTTCATTCAGACCTGAGCGAGTTTGTGTTCGTTTGTGTGATTGTCTCGATGTTTGGAGTTAAAACTGTTACTGAATGTCAAGTCAAAAGTCAAAAGTTTGAGATCTGTGAGGGGAATAGTTGGAATCGATCTCAAGTGTTGCTGTTGCCGTTTTATTCGATACCTTTGGCAGATAAAATGTGTTAGTAGGCTAACGTTACTTTATATTGTTAAAATACACTGGAACAACAGACACTGCTAAATTGAGCCACGTGAGACATTTTAAATCTATACAGATACATAGTTTGACACGGAAAACGTATTGCTTTGTGCTGCTCTTTATTTTTAAACGTTTTATGATCGTTGTCAGTTTCTGTACTACAAACCGTCAGCCTAACATGTTTTATTTACATTACAGTGAAGTTATGGAAACACTTTACAATAAGGTTCATTAGTTAATGTATTAACTAACATGAACTAACCATGATACATTTGTTACTGTATTTGTTCATCTTTGTTAACGTTAGTTAACCCTTTAAGTGTCACCCCCCTTTTTTTTGAATATACATGAAAATGCATATTCCGACCTTAAATGTTTGTAATTCAAGAATGCTTTGGAATATAGATGTAAGATTGGTCTTATTTTAAAGAAGAAATTTGGCAGATTTTTGTAGAAGTGAAATACA
The DNA here is from genome assembly GCA_033366665.1 of Phoxinus dragarum. NCBI lineage: Eukaryota > Metazoa > Chordata > Actinopteri > Cypriniformes > Leuciscidae > Phoxinus > Phoxinus dragarum. Next base: position 46,331 of record JARPMJ010000626.1, on the reverse strand, counting down.
TTAAGAAAGTGTTACAGAAAAAAAGTTATAGAAGTTTGAGTTAATGAAAATATAAATCTATATAAAATAAAAATTTAATTATTCATATTTTATATAAAATATATTTTTTCAAAACCTGGATGACTCTAAAACTGCACAAAAATCAAAGCCATAAATCTGAACAAGTTGTGTTTTAAAATTTAGGTTGATATCTCAACAAATTAGCTTTCAGTAAGATTGTGTTTGGGCGCAGTACCCACACTTTTTCACTAGACTCCATTACTGCCCATATAAGGCGTCCCCATTTCCATATGTGTTTTTCTTTATTTCTAAAACATTTTCAGACCTTTTTTTCTAAAAAAATAATTGAACAAATGCTATCTTTTGAACTCTTGGCATGAAAACAACTGAGGTTTCTACCATTTTTTTCATGATTTTTCATGTTCATCACTATTTCAAAATAAAGGACTGAACACCTTAGGAGTATGAAAATATTATTGTTGCAAATTAATAAATTACAGCTCCTCTGTAATTTATTTGGAAAATCAGTCACCAAATATGAAAACTAGAGATTGCAAGCTTTCCAATGATATATAGTTTGTCAATATTAGTTTAGGTTTAGTATAGGATATTACCAGGGTTGGGGAGTAACGGAATACATGTAACGGCGTTATGTAATCAGGATACAAAAATCCAGTAACTGTAATCCGTTACACTTACAGTTACGTCAAAAAATGTAGTAATCAGATTATAGTTACATTTTGAAAAAAGGGGGAATACTTTCAGGATTACAATGGTTTAATTTAAAACTTAATAAATCCGTATTTTGGCATAATAACACTATATTAAGCGCTGCTTGATTATACAGTAGTTCCTGGTTCTGTTGCCAGTAATGACTCTCGTCACGTGTGCCACCCGCTGGTGCACGCGCTAATAACAGCCGTCTACAGTCTCCTCAGACGCAGATTGACTCACTGCTGCTAGTAACGATGCTGCCCGCGGGTAAAAACGCTTTCAATTCATGGATGCTGTAATCTGTAGAAATTAGGAGAGTATCTTTTTTTTTTGTACCCAAAATGTCCTTTCTTAATAGAAATACAGCTGTTCATTGTTCGTTCATGTTAGTGCATGAACTCTAATGTTAACAAGATTTTAATAAAGTATTAGTAAATGTTGAAATTAACATGAACAAATATTAATGCTGTATACGTGCACTTCATTATTAGTTCATGTTAACTAATGTAGTTAACTAATGTTAACTAACGAACCTTATTCGTGTAAAGTGTTACCAAAATAACTATATTTATATTCATGTGTATTATTGGTGTTGTAGGGTTGTTATTTACCCGAGTGTCATTATTGTTTTTGTATTATTGTGTTTTAAGGTCATATTCTGATAAGTTACAGTATTATAGAGCACTTTTATACTACAGTTATTTCTGGTTCTCAAATCTTAATGTGAGTCTGGAGTCCTGTGCTGAAAATACTCTATATTTTGTCAAAAGTTTCTGTTTTTTTATTCAATTTATTGTGCTGATGTCTTCTGATCTCAGGTAAATTTCCACTTAAAGCTAATTTCATTGGTGTCAACACAGACTGCTTTTGTTGGGGGAATTTCTTCTGTCTCATGTTCAAGTCTGTATACTAGAATGCCAAGCAGAAAATAGGTCACAGGGTTTGTGAGAATGGAAAAGTACCCAGAGAAATCTGTACATTTATCACATGGGAAAATGTGTATGGTGAACAGCGGGGTATTGGTGGGTCTCCACCAATAGAAAGAAGGCCTCGGGGATAATGTTTTAACGGTTGCGACATCTCGAGGAAGAGCAAACAGAAAAAGATAAATGTACAGATGCCTATTGGGTACCCAGTGATAAGAAAAAAGACCTGAAGGCTGACCTTTGCAAGTCATATGAAATTCTTCTGAGACCTGGAACTTCAACTCTGAGAGATTTTTTTTTTTGAGACTAATGGAGAAATTCATCTGTCTCATACAATTAATTTATTTATTAAGCCCAAATAAATGCTGTAATGTTAGAAGAAAACTAGGCCTTAGAGTATGGGAAGGCAAAAACTAGGTCAAAGCTTGTGAGAAGATAAGACCGGAAAAGTACCTAAAAAACATGAAGTCATTTTTAAAAAAGCGCATGCGCAAGGACTCTCCACCAATAAAGAGAAGGCTTCTAATCGTGGAGAGACTCCGAGGAGGAGCAAAAAGAAAAAGATAACTATACTAAAGCTAATTGGCTACCAACTGATAAGAAAATGGATATACTGGCCATTGTAAGATCAGATGTCCAGCTGGCTTCTCACTTTGTTGTTTGTACAGGAAACTTTGAATTTGCCACAACACTATTTCACAACAACTGTTTTTCTTTCCATTATTTATTTTTTGGACGAATTGAGATTACATTATTTATATTGTTCTCCAGAAGTATAAAAGCAAACTTAGTAACTGATATATTTTTTGATTTTGTCAGATCAGCTCGTTCCACTGCATTTTATCATCAGTGTGGAAAATCCCCATCGGCTGCAAGTGAAGACGAGCATGAAAGCGTCAGGAAGAGCTGAAATCTGCAGAGACTGAGTTTATTAAAGAGGACAGTGAGAACACGAGTGATCCAGAAACCCTGCAGAATGAAAACACACTGAAGATCCTGAAGAACAAAGAGGTTGGTGTTTATTCCTCATTCATGATGCTGGAGAACATTCATGTTAGAAACATTCAAGCACTTCTTCACATTTAGATATATTTAGATGCATTTAGAACAGTTGAACAAAAGAATGTTGTGTTTGTCTGTTTTCAACAAATGATCAGTAAAGGGAGATTTGATCAACTTTCATCTTGGTGGTCAAAATATGGTCAAACTAATGATTTCAGCTTTTTCATTTTACATTTATTTTATATCTGCTTCTCCATTTTTTGCAACCGTTACCAACATTTTGGACATTTCTCAATATAGTTTACAACAATGTAATTTCTTGTTTTTTTTAACCCCTTATCAAGCGCCCCCTCTTTTTTTTATAGACATGAAAATGCACATGTCGAACTTAAATGGTTGTAATTCAAGAATGCTTTGGAATATAGATGTACGATTGGTCTTGTTTGTCTTGTTGAGATTTAGTTTGGGCGCAGTACCACACTTTTCCACTAGTTGACATTACTGCCCATATAAGGGCGCCGCCATTTCCATATGTTGTTTGAGTGAACTGAACCATTAGTTTTAGAATTTTCATACAATTTATGAAGTAGACATCCCATTCAGAAGCAGCATGGGAAGTTTGGCAGATTTGGAAATGAATTCAACCTCTAAGAAACACAAGAAGATCACGTATGTGCATTATAGCTCGCTGCCACATCACTAATGGTTTTAAGTAGGCTACGACACACCAGAACTCTGATCCAATCCGTCTTTTCCAAACTACCTAACATTGGCAACGTTTTTCCTTTAGCTAGGCTTATCTCTTTGAAGCTTGCATGGCCTTAAAATACTTAGCTAGGGGGTTCGTTAGTTAGCTCTGACTGGAGCCCACTTCATTTATGGTCCTAGATTGATGATCTGGAGTGTGGAATTATGTTTGAACGAATTATTCAAACATAACTTATTTAAATATTAAGAGTCCAAGTTCATTTTCTCAATATAAGTTATCAAATGGAAAACAATTTAGTTAAATTTAGTAACAATTCATTGTTATTCTAATTTGTTTCCGAAATGTGATTCTTTGACCAAATTCTGTGATTAAATTTTGTTTTATTCTCTTCTAAATTGTTCCAGGTTGAGAACATTTTACCTTTCATTTTCTGCTGACATCATTTGTGGTCAAAATTATGTGACCCATCATGCATCTGTCTCGCATTCGTTTTAAGGTGGCTTACGGATATTAGGCATGATGCATCAATCCTAATATCTTGATCCTGACGCTTCCGGGATAGACGGGGATTTTACCTAATAAAAGAAGGAAAGGAAAAAGTAAAACAAAACAGTTGAGTGTTTGCTTGGCTATAACTTACAACTACTGTTGTGCAGCTAACGTGTGCTTAGCTAATAACGTAATGAGAGGTGTTCTACTAGTTGAGTGGATAGTAGGGGGTGTGACGAGACACTTATCTCATGAGATGAGATTTTCGCTAAATATTTTATAGAAATCAGGGGATGTGGGAATTCCCCCAAACATATGTAGGATTTGAGGGCGAACCGAACACAAATTAATCTTCCAGATGATTCATTCAAACATAATTTCACACAGGACTCGACACTCCAGACACCAAAAATCAACCATCCTGAGGGCTGTTTCATAAAACTAGATTAGAATACAAGCCAGGCTTATTTTTGGTTAGTTTCGGTTTCATAAATCAAACTTAAAATAGTTCAAACTCAGGTACTCTGGCAACTTATACTGGGAATCTAACCTGGTCTAGGGCAGGATAACTGTCAGGCTAAGCCTGAGTTGATGCTTAACTAGAATACCGTTAACTGACTGGCTGGGAATGTGATGATATTACCGCGCTGACTCTCTAGCATGCTGCCATTTTATTTAATGTACTGTTACCACTATCAGTCCAAAAACAAAATTAAATGCACTTTAATAATAAATGTAATAAATTCTAACATACAAAAAGAGTAAAGTAAACCAACTAAACAAATGTAAAGAAGAAAAGTTACATTTGTTTAGTTGATTTTTAAAGGTACAATGTGTAGGAAATTCTCCCATCTAGCGGTGAAATTGTATTTTGCATTCAAACGAATAGTGCTCTCTAGCGCTTGGCTTTTTCAAATGCGTGTTGCAACTACGGTAGCCGTTATGTACCAAGAAGCTATGACAGCATGTCCTTCCAATAGCACTTCATTGAGTTTAACTAAGCATGTTCTACTGTTATGCTGCCTATAGAGCTTGGGCAGCGTGACGTAACGCCTCTAGCGTCGCGGTGGCCTATGGGTAGCGCCGCCATTTTGTGAGGCCGTTCCGCGAATCTGTCAGGCCAGGGGTCCGCTAATATATAAATTATACATTTTTCCATTCATTTTTTAAGTTATGGGGCGAACATGCTGTGTGGTCGGTTGCAATGTCCGTTCACACGACCGACAAGGTACAAAATTAGACAACGCGTTGTCTTTCTTTAGCTTTCCTGTCTGGAGGAAGAATCAAGGAAGCTATGTGTCGGATGTTACAAAAAGACGCCGGCTGTCGTGGATTTCAGCCGTAAGACGAAAAGACATCAACTTTTCAAGCATCCCAAGATCGTTAAAAGTGATTTTTATTCAGGTGAGTGTCAAAGTATTAGAGACACTTCTAAATATCTTGCAGAAAAATAGATCTTATTCTTTAATCTGAGCATTGAGTGGTATGGAAGACACTTTAAACTAACTTTATGGGAAACGCATATCGTGCCATCATAGCATGTTTTTATTTTTGAATAAAATACATTTTTAAAGCATTTTACACCTTCATTGTCAGGCCCTGTCCTTAACAAATTTGTATATATTAGAATGGTTTTCTAATGAATTAGTTTGATAGTTACAAATAGTATTTTCTTATTGATTACATGTCCCTGATTGTATCCAACATGGTATTATAATTTCTATGAGAAATATAAACAATGTTTAGGTGAAATGTAGTAAATGAAAAGTCCAGAATAACTACCAGGCACTTATATAGCTGTGAAACTACTTTAACATAACATATTTGAAAAACACATAATGGTGTGTATATACCACCACCTTTACACAGTTAAAATAAATGAATATTACATTTTTTATCATACTATTTAATGTGACAGACAGGGCTGACATTTAGGACAACACATGTTTGTGTTTTTTAAGACATTCCTATTTTAATTTCATATTATGATTTTGTTAAATAAGGTGTGATTGATTTAATATGCATCTTAAAAATGTATTTTTCTATGTTGTTTAAAAAGTTGTTTCACTGCAGTATATATATATATTTTTTTTGTATTTATTTATTTATTGATGTCTTGTTTTCTTAAAGGGAAACCATCTTATGAAATGGATGAGTCAAATCCTGACTGGGCTCCAACACTGCACCTGGGACACTCTGAAGTGTGTGCTACCGAGTCAGACCGGTATTCTCGTCGATTACAACGACAACAAATGACCGTGCCAGTAGCAGCATTTGGGGACCGGTGAATCCCAAATGCAGGGAGAAACCACTGCAGAACAGGTGGGATCAGCACAAGAAAAGGAAGGTGGTGACCAGGCAGAGGCAGAAGTGACAGCAGATGCTGCAGGTGTGACGAGGCAGAGGTGGGAGCTGTAGAAGATGAATGGGCAATGTGGAAGCCGCAGAGGATGAGGATGAGGAAGGTGGAAACCAGGCAGAAGTTGACATGCCAGTTAAGAGACAAAGAAGAGAATGTCAGTTCTGTGAGCGCAACAGTGCAGAAGTCAACCGTCTGCTGCAGGAGAACAGGGAACTTAGGTGTGAGCTGAACAAGAGAAAGATGGATGAGGACTTCTTAAAGGGTGACACAAATAAGGTCAGGTACTACACAGGAATTCCATGCTTTGCTATTTTATTGTCTTTGTTCACCACTGTTAAGGCTTTCCTGCCAGTTACCAAAAAGTCGTCATCCTTTCAAATGCTTTTGTTGACACTCATACGTCTGAGGCTTGATCTTCCTGTACAGCACCTTGCCCATCTCTTCCATGTGTCACGTAATACTCTTTCTACTGCCTTTACTGACACCATAGATGTTTTAAATGCACGGCTTAATCCATTGGTGTGCTGGCCAGAGAGGCATTGCTTACAAGCTACAATGCCGCATCAATTTTTGGAAGCTTTTGGGAAACGTGTTGCTATTATAGTTGACTGCTTTGAAATACGCACAGAAAGGCCATCAAATCTAAAGGCACGGGCACAGGCCTTTTCTCATTACAAAGGTACACACACCATGAAATACCTCATTGGTATTACACCACAAGGTGCCATATCATTTATTTCCAAGGGATGGGGTGGGCGTGCCTCTGACAAGCACATAACTGAGAACTGTGGCCTTCTCAACAAACTGTTACCTGGTGACTTAGTGCTAGCTGATCGGGGCTTTGATATCAAGGATAGTGTGGGGATGATGTGTGCAGAGGTCAAAGTTCCTGCGTTCACTAAAGGAAGATGTCAACTTGACGCTAAGGATGTGGAAAATACACGTGCAATAGCACACTGAGGATTCACGTTGAAAGGGTTGATTGGCAGTTTGCGCAACAAGTACACAATGTTACATAAGAGAATACCAATTAGTTTGTTACTGCCATGTGAGGGGGAGGAGATGACACTTCTTGACAAGATAGTGAATGTTTGCTGTATACTTCTTAACATGTGTCCCAGTGTGGTTGCGAAACCAGATGAAAATGAAAGATGTACATGTTAAAAACGGTTTCATTGTAATGTTGTAAATATGTATATTACTTTTGTAGACATATATTCATTTTGATGACATGTTTGTATACTTAAATAGTTCTATTGAAAACAGATGACACAATAAGAATTTCTAGAAAAATTTGCATGTTAAAAGTGTTTAATTCTAATGTTGTGAATATGTATATTACTGTTGTAGACATATATTAGTTTTGATGACATGTGTATACTTAAATTCTTCTATTAAAAACGGATGACGCAATATGAATTTTAGAAATAAACTGGTTTAATAAAAATGAAATTTGCAAGTACAAAAACAACTTCATGTATGTCTTTAGTTATATTTATTTATTTTTATTGTATATATTGTATAGGGTTATTAATGCTTTGGCAATGTAAATATTTATTTCGCCATGTCAATAAAGCTATTTGAGAGAGAGAGAGAGAGAGAGAGAGACTGACTGACTGACTGACTGACTGACTGACTGACTGAACCTTGTGTTTGTGTGTATGCGCATGTACAAGCAGCAGCCGCTAGCTCCTTCAAACTTCGCTAACGTTACACTTTGTCTGTTGTTTAAGGCTATATTTATTTATTTTTATCGTTATACAAGTTTGCGCTGTACAATGACACATAAACTACATTGTACGCAAAAAAAAACACTGTAATAGAAAAATGCTCAAAGAAAGCACCTTCGTTCGGGACGACAGTGTTTTCACCGCTGACAGGCTTAAAACTCTCCAGGTCATGTACCCAACCATTAGTAAACTGAACGTGGGCTTCCAGAGACTTATAGTTACGAAATTGCTCAGCAGTATAAGCACTGACACCACAAACAAAATACGTAAAAATATCAGGAAATGTGATGGGAGGTAAGGCGTCAGGGTCGCGGATCCACTGGTCTGTTGGGACTTCATAAGGATCGACATTTCCAATAAAGTTGATTTTTTCAATATAGCGCTTCTTGGCGTCCGGTAGGAGTTTGTCTCTGTACAATCCACCTTGTTTTAAACTAGTTTTAAGCATTCTTATATATGCTTACATTGTGTACTGCGCTATTGTGTATGGTTTCTTTGGTTACCGGCTTGTGTGGTGGCCTCACAGTATGGCGGCGCCCTATTGTTTACATCCCAGAATGCACTGCGCAGTGACGTCGGTTGCCAAGCTCTATATAATGAATTACACAACCAAGCAATGAAAAAAAGCTTGTAATTTAGACCTTAAGATTGACTTACATGTAGAGAAGAAAGCAGGCAATTTCAGAGTCCCTTTCATAAGTCTTTCTCCTTCATTAGCTCTTTCCACCTGGGAATTGAATTCGCCGGGCACATTTCCTTTTAAATTTTTTTTTTTGCTTTTTTGGCGACGAGGATTCCTTCTCCTGTGGCTCGGCATAAGTATGATCCTGCATTATGAAGTACTGTGCAGTGTAGCCTTTCAATTTGCCAGGGCAGTGACAAGCGCGCTTCTCACTGATCTCCTTGTCCATTTCAGTCACGTGACGCTGGCTCCGAACGAAAACGCATTGTGGAAACGCGTTGAGGTAGGTTAGTGCTTTTTGTCCCTCTCTGCTATTATAGTTTTTCAAGATGGCGGAACGACTTGGAAGCCTCTATGTACTTACCTGTCCCATGTAAATAAAGATAATAAATTCTTTGCTTATGAGGTTAAGTCAGATCATTGGCAGAGGTAATTATACACCAATGAGGACATATTTATGAATAAAGACGTTGATTTTAGCTAATAAAATACTTTAAAATCTACACAGTGTACCTTTTAAATAAAGCGCTCACAGTCGCACAGTTGCACTTTGCTGATATTCTCTGCATCTCCAACTGTGTACAAAAATTGTCCGCTGGCAAAAAAAGCAAAGCATCGGTTTGCCTCTCTGTACGAATTGTGTACCTGTCTTTAAAAAAAATACTCAATGTGTTCATCACCTTCCCTGGCCACAGAACGATTTGTACCATTGAACAGGCCTTTTATGGAATCGCTGGTAAGTTCAAATAATAACTATCTAGAAAATGGAATGCGTCTGTGTCTTTTCAGCGCTCCAGTGAAGTTCACTTAATTTATTCGAATTTAGTTTCAATATTACTTTAGCTTAATCTGACTCAATTGATAATCAAATTTAGATTGTGTTTCTTCTTAGAAAATAATCTTAAATATTGATTATGAGTTAATTTAGATCTTTGATTATTCTGGACATCTCATATTTTCAAATATCCGTTCATTAAGGACCCGGTGTCGCTTTGAGACGTCACGTCGCGAATGTGCGCTCACGATCACAAACTAGCCAGTCCTAAAATAGTCAGAGGATGCAGTGCAAACTATCTTACCCTAAGCGGCTGCTCACTGCTGACTAGGGCTGTGACGGTATGGGATTTTTTCCTACCGCGGTGAAGAAGCAACAAATCTCGCGGTTTGGTGGTTAACCGTCAACCACTCTACTACTAACCCCCCCCCAAAAAAACCCTGCGGTCGCGTCACACACTGCAGACGCGATCAAGAACGCATGTAGCTTGAAAATTACAATGGAAATGAATGATTCTAAAGCAGTATTCTTTATAAACAAATTAACATTTATATTAAATTGTAAATATTAATAATTAACTATTAATTAGGCTAAACTTAAACAACGTTTTTTAATAATTATAAAGCAGTTTTTTATTATTAACAGCAAATTAACATTTATATTAAATTGTAAATAATAATTATTTCTCAGGTCTGTGAGGCAAGTAGGCTATGCTGAGTTTCGGTTCATTTATGAGACGAGCTCCAGTTAATGTGACAGCGTGATATCTATTCTGCTTTACCTTTACTTATTATTTATTAATTCCAGGCAATTGGTTGATGAAACATTGATTAAAATTAAGATACAATTAATACAAAACGAAATTCACTTTAAAGAAAGGCTTTGTGCTTTCTGTTTGAGGTCTGAGGAAGTTTTAAAGCATCTTTTAGTGCCGATTTCAGAGCGGTCACGTCCATAACCGAGAACTGTCACGTCCGTAACATTGTTTTTTCCTGCAGACAACTTTCTGCAGAGTCAATAGCTACAGACCTCCAAACTTCTTGTGGCCTTCAGATTAGCTCAAGAACAGCGCGTAGAGAGCTTCATGTATCGGGTTCCCATGGCCATGCACCTCCATCCAAGCCTTACATCACCAAGTCCAATGCAAAGCGTGGTGTGCATTGGTGTAAAGAAGCCGCCACTGGACTCTTGAGCATTGGAGACGTGTTCCCTGGAGTGACGAATCACGTTTCTCTGTCTGGCAATCCGATGAACGAGTCTGGGTTTGGCGGTTGCCTGGAGAATTGTACTTGCCTGACTTCATTGTGCCAAGTTTAAAGTTTGGTGGAGGGGGGATTACGGTGTGGGGTTGTTTTTCAGGGTTTGGGCTTGGCCCCTTAGTTCCAGTGAAAGGAACTCTTAATGCTTCAGCATACCAAGACACTTTGGACAATTTAATGCTCCCAATATTGTGGGAACAGTTTGGCAATCGCCCCTTTCTGTTCCAACATGACTGCACACCAGTGCACAAAGCAAGGTCCATAAAGACATGGATAAATGAGTTTGGTGTGGAGGAACTTGACTGGCCTTCACAGAGTCCTGACCTCAACCTGATAGAGCACCTTTGGGATGAATTAGAGCAGAGACTGCGAGCCAGGCCTTCTCGTCCACATTATTAATGCGCTTCTAGAAGAATGGTCAAAAATTCCCACAAGCACACTCCTAAACCTTGTGGAGAGCCTTCCCAGAAGAGTTGAAGCAATTATAGCAATCAAAGGGTGGGTCAACTCCATATTAAAACCCTGCGGATTAAGAATGGGATGCCATTAAAGTTCATCCATCCATCTTCTTCCGCTTATCCGGGGCCGGGTCGCGGGGGCAGCAGTCTAAGCAGAGATGCCCAGACTTCCCTCTCCCTAGCCACTTCCTCCAGCTCTTCCGGGGGGACACCGAGGCGTTCCCAGGCCAGCCGGGAGACATAGTCTCTCCAGCGTGTCCTAGGTCTTCCCCGGGGTCTCCTCCCGGTGGGACGCGCCCGGAACACCTTCCCGGGAAGGCGTCCAGGAGGCATCCGGAACAGATGCCTGAGCCACCTCAGCTGACCCCTCTCGATGTGGAGGAGCAGCGGCTCTACTCTGAGCTCCTCCCGAGTGACCGAGCTTCTCACCCTATCTCTAAGGGATCGCCCAGCCACCCTGCGGAGAAAGCTCATTTCGGCCGCCTGTATCCGGGATCTTGTCCTTTCGGTCATGACCCAAAGCTCATGACCATAGGTGAGAGTAGGAACGTAGATTGACCGGTAAATCGAGAGCTTCGCCTTGCGGCTCAGCTCTTTCTTCACCACGACAGACCGGTACATCGACCGCATTACTGCAGAAGCTGCACCGATCCGTCTGTCAATCTCCCGTTCCATCCTTCCCTCACTCGTGAACAAAACCCCAAGATACTTGAACTCCTCCACTTGAGACAGGAACTCTCCACCAACCTGAAGTAGGCAAGCCACCTTTTTCCGACTGAGGACCATGGCCTCGGATTTGGAGGTGCTGATTCTCATCCCAGCCGCTTCACACTCGGCTGCAAACCCTCCCAGTTAGTGTTAATTTCGTCAGACGAGACGAGACGAAATATGTTCGTCAACGACTTTTTTTTCCATGACTAAGACGAGACGATGACGAGACTGCACTACTGTTCAAAAACGCTGACTAAGACTAAATTAACATGCATTATTGTTGACGAAAAAAGACGAGACGAAAATGTTTTGCATAAAATAAAAAATAAGATAAAATCTCTCTTCATTTTCGTCTACAATCGTCTCTGCTTTTTCATCAGCTGTTACGCCTTTAAAATATTCCGAATGAGTTCGCGCTGTTGCAAAAAAATAGTCTCCTGGAAGTTCCGGGAGTCTCCCGCATATTTGTAGCGGCTCACTGATGCCCACGAATTAGTTAAAATCTCCGGAATCTAGAGCGAGCGCACCCACGAGACAGAGACTGTGCTCCAAACCGCGTAGCGCGTGCACGGCGGAGAGAGAGCAGACCGCGCGCGTGTGCCTCATGAAGTATCATCATGAAAAAAGCTCAGCACCGGGGAGCACCCCCAACCTGAAACGTCTTCCCGCGCCTTTGTAACTTCAGTCGTCTGTTGGGCCCCAGATTTTGAATTGTGTTGGTTAAAATAAAATACTCTTCAGAACAGGTTCCTCATTTGTAAATGTGTCTCCTCAGAAATTGAAAACCAGACATGTTTAACAGTTGCATTCAACAAAAATCATTCAACAAGTGAATTTTGTCAGGTTCTGACATTTAACCAATATTTGAGATATGTGAAACACTTTTATACTGAAATGTTAATCAGAAATAATCTCAGTAATAATGTGTTATAAAAAAAAAGACTATTTTTTTTACTAAAACTTGACTAAAATGAAAACACTTTTAGTCGACTAAAACTTGACTAAGATACCTTAAGTTCTCTTTTGACTAAAACTAGACTAAAATGATGAGACTTTTAGTCGACTAAAACTAGACTAACAAAAAAAGATATGTGAATGACTAAATATGACTAAGACTAACAAGGACATTTGGCACAAGACTAAGACTAAGACTAAATTAAAAATATGTGACAAAATTAACACTACTCCCAGTGCATGCTGAAGTTCCTGGTCTGAAGGGGCCAACACGACAACATCATCTGCAAAGAGCAGAGACGAAATCGTGTTGTTCCCAAAGCAGACACCCTCCGGCCCCTGGCTGCGCCTAGAAATTCTGTCCATAAAAATTATCAACACGTGAGTCGATTATGAGTCGCCGGACGGTTTGCCAGAATCTCTTCGAGGCCAGCCGATAGTCCTTTTCCATGGCCTCACCGAACTCCTCCCAGGCCTGAGTTTTTGCCTCCACAACCACCCGGGCTGCAGTTCGCTTGGCCTGCCGGTACCCGTCAGCCGCCTCAGGAGTCCCACAAGCCAACCAGGCCCGATAGGACTCCTCCTTCAGCTTGACGGCATCCCTTACTTCCGGTGTCCACCACCGGGTTCGGGGATTGCCGCCTCGACAGGCACCGGAGACCTTACGACCACAGCTCCGAGCGGCCGCTTCAACAATGGAGGTGGAGAACATGGTCCACTCGGACTCAATATCTCCAGCCTCCCTCGGGATCCGGTCGAAGCTCTGCCGGAGGTGGGAGTTGAAGATCTCTCTGACAGGAGACTCGGCCAAACGTTCCCAGCAGACCCTTACAGTACGCTTGGGTCTGCCGAGTCTGTCCAGCTTCCTCCTCCGCCATCGGATCCAACTCACCACCAGGTGGTGATCAGTTGACAGCTCCGCCCCTCTCTTTACCCGAGTGTCCAAGACATACGGCCGCAGGTCAGATGAAACGACCACAAAGTCGATCATCGACCTACGGCCTAGGGTGTCCTGGTGCCACGTGTACTGATGGACACCCTTATGCTTGAACATAGTGTTCGTTATGGACAAACTGTAACTAGCACAGAAGTCCAATAACTGAACACCGCTCGGGTTCAGATCAGGGGGGCCGTTCCTCCCAATCACGCCCCTCCAGGTGTCACTGTCGTTGCCCACGTGGGCGTTGAAGTCCCCCAGTAGAACGACGGAGTCTCCAGTCGGAGCACTTTCCAGCACCCCTCCCAGAGACTCCAAGAAGGCCGGGTACTCTGCACTGCCGTTTGGCCCGTAGGCACACACGACAGTGAGAGACCTATCCCCGACCCGTAGGCGCAGGGAAACGACCCTCTCGTTCACCGGGGTAAACTCCAACACATGGGGGCTCAGCTGGGGGGCTATAAGCAAACCCACACCAGCTCGCCGCCTCTCACCATGGGCAACTCCAGAGTGGTGAAGAGTCCATCCTCTCTCAAGGAGTGTGGTTCCAGAGCCTAAGCCGTGCGTAGAGGTGATACCAACTCTCTAGTTGGAACCTCTCAACCTCACGCACAATCTCAGGCTCCTTCCCCGCCAGCGAGGTGACGTTCCACGTCCCTAGAGCTAGTTTCCGTGTCCAGGGATCGGGTTGTCAAGGCCCCCGCCTTCGACTGCCGCCCGATCCTCTCAGCACCGGCCCCTTATGGCCCCCCCTGCAGGTGGTGAGCCCACGGGAAGGCGGCCCCACGTCGCTCCTTCGGGCTGAGCCCGGCCGGACCCCGTGGGGGGAGGCCCGGCCACCAGGCGCTCGCATACGAGCCCCAACCCCGGGCCTGGCTCCAGGGTGGGGCCCCGGCTGCGCCATACCGGGCAACGTCACGGTCCTTTATTGATTTTTCTTCATAAAGGGTCTTTTTTGAACCACTCTTAGTCTGACCCGTCGCCTAGGACCTGTTTGCCTTGGGAGACCCTACCAGGGGCATATAGCCCCGGACAACATAGCTCCTAGGGTCATTCGGGTACTCAAACCCCTCCACCATGTTAAGGTGGCAGTTCAAGGAGGGGCATTAAAGTTCATGTACATGTAAAGTCAGATGATTGATTGAAATATTAAATAAACACTGTATTGCCAATCGTTTTGGTACATCTGACTTTACATGTACATTAAAGTTCATGTACATGTAAAGTCAGATGTACCAAAATGATTGGCAATACAGTGTTTATTTAATATTTCTCCTATGTTTTAAAAAAAATAATCTGAAGATTGTGGTAGAAATTCCCCTAATAGGGCAGGACGATATTGGAAAATATTTTTGCAATATTTTTTTCTGCGATATATATCGCGCTATAAAAACAATTTCACCAGATGATTTGAATGGCTCTATTTGAAAATAATGAATCATACTAGAATAATTAAATAAAGAGGAATTTTGTAGGGGAGTGAATCTGCATAGATTTGAATTTTAAACAAATTACAAGCATACAGATACAATTGAAATAATCAATGCATTGTTTTTCAGATAAATCTTACCATATTCAGATAAATGTGAAACAAGTATTCACTGTAAATGAAATATAAATAATATAATTAATACAATTTATTTTGGTTAACGCTACAAAAGTAATTTTCTCTTTTGTAGTTTGATCACCATTGGCGGGTACATTAGGCTGCTGTCCCTTTAAGACTGTCGTTTTCCTTCTCAATTGTTTACAACACATATCCGATTGTTTACACGAGAATACTCTACTAGGTGAGCAATTTGACGTTATTTTGGGTGCACGTGTCCGTTTAAGCTCAAAAGGAATAGGTCGAGAACTGAATTCAGCGTTCACGTGCTGTTTGTGCGGCACTGTGTGTGGAGTCCACTTGCGCTTGATGCCTGATCCGTACGAATCACGGATCAACTAAGCTTGTCCCACATTGATCACATTCATGCGGCTTCTCTCCAGTGTGGGTTTTCACGTGTATATTAAGATTTGGTTTGTGATACTTTTTCCACACTGAATGCAGGTTGTATATTTCTTGACTTGTCACTCAAAAGCATGGGATTTTATATTTAGACATCTTTCTAGTTTAATTTTCCCTTTATCATATTCAGATGTGATTCAAACACACTTTGGCTTGTGCTGGAGACATTTAGTTTTCAAAAGCATTCATGTTTATTCTGCAAGAAAAATAAATGTTAGTTGTGATTAGTTGTAAAATTCCAAATCAAGATCAATGTAACTCATTCATAGAAATATACTTATTTGATCAAAATGATTTTAGTATTTTATAGCAGTTGTCGGTAACGCTTTAGATTACAGCCTGGAAAGTACTGCGTAATTAAAGCAATTTTACAGTGTAACTTTTGGTAATTTTAGTGTACCTATAAAGTACTTCAATGTAAGTATAAGGGAACAATATGTAAAGTTTGGGGAATAAAGGGGTAACAACCAGGAGAATAAAACAAATATTTATACTATAAGTATTATAAAACTAAGGGGTACTACTTCTACTATTACGATACAACAATCTTACATTTGGGAGCAATTTAGCAAGAACATACACTGCGTATCTTTTTGTAATAATGGTGTACCAATACATACTGTATAGGCTTTTTAAAAGTTACAGGGTACATTTATACAATAATCTTTTTAACAAAAGTGCATCTGAAAACTAAAACTATTGCAAATTTTGCTTAAATATTTGGGATATATACTCTTGTTTCAAGTAGTGGTGCTTGTTACCCTCTTTTTACCCTCGCTTACTTGCCCTGTAACTACATGGAACAAGAGGGTAACAAGCACCACTTTAATTTACGGCCCGCAATGTCACACTTACCCTGTAACTACATGGAACAAGAGTATATTTCCCAGGATAAAAAAGAAAGCATTGCAGTAGTTTTAGATTTACTTGAAACATGTAAGCCCAAACTTAAACATTTGCACATTTGCTATGAAAAAACTGTATAAATGCATATATGTACCCGGTAATTTTTAAAAAGCCTATACAGTATGTATTGGTACACCATTATTATAAAAAGGTATGCAGTGTGTTCTCACTAAGTTGCACCCAAATGTAATATTGTTGTATCATAATTGTAGAAAAAGCACCCCTTAGTTTTATAATACTTAAAGTATAAATTATTATTTTAATCCTCCTGGTTGTTACCCCTTTATTCCCAGAGCTTAAGATATTGTTCCCTTATACTTACATGTAAGTACTTAATAGGTACACTAAAATTACCAAAAGTTACGCTGTAAATTTGCCTTAATTACGCAGTACTTTCCGGGCTGTAATCTAAAGCGTTACCCAGTTGTCTATTACATCCGAGCTCACCTTTTATGTCCTTTCACTTCATATTTCTCCATTTTAATTGTTGTGATGTACTGAAAATCAAATTAATCTTTTTTTCTCTCTTTCATTTCAGAGCTGATGGAAGAGAGCGAGGAGAGTGAAGAACTGAGTGAAGTGGAGGAGGAACATCATGTCAAACCTGGAGAAAAACCTTTGAGTCGCTCAAAGACTAAAAAGACATTTTTAAAGAAAAGAAGAGCCAAGAAATCTACAACCTGCACTCAGTGTGGAAAAAGTATCTCAACCAAACATCTTGATGTTCACATGAGAGTTCACACTGGAGAGAAGCCGTTCTCATGTGATCAGTGTGGAACGAGCTTCACACAAAAATCAAATCTTGATGTTCACATGAAAATCCACACCGGAGAGAAGCCGCATGAATGTGATGAATGTGGAAAGAGTTTCACACTAAAACTACATCTTAAGGAACACATGAGGATCCACACCGGAGAGAAGTCGTTCACATGTGGTCAGTGTGGGAAGAGTTTTCCATACAAACGAGGTCTTGATGTTCACATGAGACTTCACGCTGAAGTGAAGCCGTTCATCTGCGATCAGTGCGAGAAGTGTTTCACACAAAAAATACACCTTAAGATTCACATGAGGATCCACACCGGAGAGAAGCCATACGCATGCGATAAATGTGAGAAGAGTTTTACGAATTCATCACACCTTAAGAGTCACATGAGAATCCACACTGGAGAAAAGCCGTTCATGTGTGATCAGTGTGAAAAGAGATTCTCAAACAAACAAAGTCTTGATCATCACATGAGAGTTCACACTGGAGAGAGACCGTTCACATGTGATCAGTGTGAGAAGAGCTTCATGGATTCTTATAAACTTGAAAGACACATGAAAATCCACACTGGAGAAAAGCCGTACGCATGCGATAAATGTGGGAAGAGTTTCACGGAATCATCAAACCTTAAGAGTCACATGATGATCCACACCGGAGAGAAGCCGTTCACATGCAAGACATGTGGGACGAGTTTCAGGGATTCATCACACCTGAAGAGTCACATGAGAATCCACACTGGAGAAAAGGCTTTCATGTGTGATCAGTGTAAAAAGAGATTCTCAAACAAACAAAATCTTAAACTTCACATGAGAATTCACACTGGAGAGAAGCCGTTCACATGTGATCAGTGCGGGAATAGTTTCGCACAAAAATCATGGCTTGAGCTTCACATGAGAGTTCACACTGGAGAGAAACAGTTCATGTGTGATCAGTGTGAAAAGAGATTCACTCACAGACAAAATCTTAGAGATCACATGAGGATCCACACCGGAGAGAAGCCGTTCACATGTGATCATTGCGGCAAAACATTTCATGTGTCAGCAAACCTGAAGAAACACCTGACAGTTCATACGAAGGAAAAGCCATATTCATGTTCTGAATGTGAAAAGAGTTTTTCACTGCTGCAAAGTTTACAAAGACATCAGAAAATACACACTGGTGTGAGAGAGTACATGTGCTTTAAGTGTAAGAAGACGTTTATTTCAGCTGCACATTTAAAACTACACCAGAGAATTCACACTGGAGAAAAACCTTACAAGTGTTCACACTGTGACAAGAGCTTCGGTTCTTCATCACATCTGAAAAGACATGAGAGGATCCACACTCGAGAAAAACCTTAAAAGTGTTCACACTGTGTCAATCAGTCGCTATGTCTGAAAGAAACATGAAATGATCCACACTGGAGAGAAGCCACACATGTGTGATCAGTGCGGAAAGAGTTTCTCTATCAAACGCTACCTGGAGAAACGCATGAAGATCCATGCAGTGGAGAAACCAGATTTTGTGTTAAAAGATTGTGATACGATTTATTGGGAAGAAGTTCATTATTTATTAACTCCTGTTCACACCAACATGAATGATCTGAATTAAAATTCAATCTGATTTTCACATAAGGTTTGTCTGTTCAGACCAATGTAAAAAAAAAAAACTGCAGTAAATGGATATTCACTCTCTTGACAATAGAGAAAACTGCTCATGGAAAAGCAGAAATATAGTGCAACTTTGTTTCTGGCACCCGCTTTACAGAGAAGACCAAATATTTTTTTCATATTTTTGTATTTGCTATGGTGCTTGTCAAAAATAAAGAGAGTTCATCAGCACACAGTTCATAAGCAGTCACCTTCATCTTCATCCTTTATCATCCTTCGTCCTCTCACTTCACAATCATCTGGTCTTGGTGTTCAATACTGGTCAACTTACCCGGCTCCTGTTCATCTCACGTTTGAGACTACTCACCATCTTCATCCTCCATCACTCTTCTTCAGATCATCTTCAGCCATCGCGATCTCAGCCCCTGCAATACAAAGAGACAATTACTATCCAGCTAAGTTTATTCAACTGATCTTCATCCTGAACACTCGCCTGTTGTTTCTACTCGATCTCCTTCTCCATCTGACAGACGACAGAGACGCTTCCAGATTATTCCTTCTTCAGTTTTTATATTTACGCAAGGTACAGTGTGTTCATGACACAATTTTCATCACCAGAATGGTACGCTTGCCGTCTGATTTAACCTTGCCATGCAGCTCGCACATGTAGGGTTATCCATTAACAAACCCATTTAATGAACACAACACCTCATTCCACAGTTCAGAGAGATCCCCCACCGAACCATTAAGTAATAACGCCTCCATGATGCCGAGATGGCTAAAGGAGACGTCTTCCCCCATACCTGCCTAATCTCAAACCAGCGACGCAAGGAGAGCGCTGATCAATGAAAAATATTTCTCTTTGTTCCCCAAAGGTAAGACCAAATGGTCAAGAAACCCTGTGGTGACCCCAATGGATAAATCCCCACATTTTTGTCAGGAAAAGAAGGTTTGCGAAGACATGGCCAGAAATCACCACAGACTTTAACCAGTGACATCTCACATCCTCCCGGACACCTCCTCTCTCTAGCTGTACTTTCCAGAGACCTTTCCTCCTAAAACCAACAGAGGTTTTTAACAAACAATGGTCTCAAAAATGCTGCCAATAAGCTGAATTGATCACCAGTATTTTTGTAATTGATTCACATAGTTTTTTCTGTGCCAACCATGCAAAGCCAACCATGCATTCACCATTGAGTGCTGTCTCCTAATTCTTCCTGAACCGAATTCTCAATAGCCTAAACCAATTTGTCAAATAAATCACTCTTACTGTAAAACATTAAACAAGTTCAGGCAGTCTCATAAGTGAAAATAATTGGTCTAGTTTTAAGATCTGTAATGAGGACAAACCTAGATTACAAGATAAAGAGTTAATATTTTACATTTTGTCCGACCTGCAATGAACAAATGTCAGTTAAAACACTGTTTGCAAATCTCATGCACTCTTTTTGCAAAACTCTACACACATTCTCACTCACTAAAACACATTTTTCTCTGTGATGCGCTTATGTTTCAAAACGCTAAACACAAGCAGGCAAAAGTTAAACACAACTACAACACAGTTGTCATCGTTCACCCACAACGACTCAAAATTGTTCACACTTATTTCTAATCATGAGACCAAGTCCAGTTCAGAGTGCCAAAACTGACTCAAAATGTTGCACTGAATGTTGATACCAATATGGTAACAATATAAGAGGGAGAGAAGGAAGAGTGTGTGTAATGCTGGGTACACACCAAAAGATAATCGGGCTGATTTTGGGCCGATTTCCCCCCTTCCAACAATCCTAGATATGTCCCGATTATCTTGATGGTTCTACAAATGATCTTATCAGATTTTCCCTTGGTGTAAGGTGTGTTAAGAGTGTCCGAACCTGCTCGGAAGAACGTCCAATCGCCGCCCTAATGGGGAATCATAAATATTCAATATTCAACATATTCAATATCTCTGGAGATTATCATGTGAAACGAAACAATATCCAATCAGAAAGCGAGATGATGGAAGACGGAAGCATAACAAATGCAGTCATGGTGCAGCACAAAGTGAAGTTGATGTGGACAGCAGAAATGGAGGATCAGCTTGTTGATTTGTGGCAACAGCACAAATGTTTATACAACGTGTCATTTAAAACCTCAAAAAATCATTCCAAACACTATCATCGCAATTTTTCCCTGCATATCGTCCGCCATGCTTATTCTGAAGTCTCGCGAGATTTGCTGTGTTCACAGTCGAGACTCTGGTTTAAAATCTGTTAGTGTGTGGTGTGCTGTCTTTGTCGAATCAATAGGAGCAAAACGGTTAAATCTAAGATTTTTTTGTTTGCGTGTTTGTGGTCCATCACATCTTGAAAATCGTATAAGATGTAAAAAATATTTTGGTGTGTACCCAGCATAAGAGTTGGTGAACAATGAGGAAGTTTTTTACTGGAACCTTTTTTGGCTTTTGCAGTTGGGTCACTGTATTTTCAATACATTCAATACTATACAATATTCAGTACAATACTGTACTTGCAGTGCATACAGTAGCCTATACATTTTTTTTCCTGCATGCGGATTCTGTTCTCCATGTTTTGATGTAGTGTTTTATGAATGATCTAGTGTTTATTATATTGACTGATGTGTGTATGATCTGAAATCATTGTTTGATTTTGAGCACAGATAAAATCGTTTTTTAGACAATTGTTTGATTTTGAGCACAGATAAAATCGTTTTTTAGACAATTGTTTGATTTTGAGCACAGATAAAATCGTTTTTTAGACAATTGTTTGATTTTGAGCACAGATAAAATCGTTTTTGAGGCAATTGTTTGATTTTGAGCACAGATAAAATAGTTTTGAGGCAATTGTTTGATTTTGAGCACAGATAAAATCGTTTTTTTAGACAATTGTTTGATTTTGAGCACAGATAAAATCGTTTTTGAGGCAATTGTTTGATTTTGAGCACAGATAAAATAGTTTTGAGGCAATTGTTTGATTTTGCCAGAAGAGTCAGAGGTTCTCTAAATGTGGTTTGAAAATTTGGTTTTGTGTTTAAGGTTTTGAGAAAGTTAGTGATGGTTTCAAGAATGTGTTTTAGCAACTGTAAGTAAATGAACAAAGGTTGACTTGCTAGTATATTGATTCTCTCAGGTTGCGGTCTAAGTAATCATTACAAACGCTAGACATCTTGGACTCTTTCATACTTCATTAATATCATCACTTTTCACTGTCACTGTTTGAATGAATGTTTGTGTGTTTTTAGTTTGATTAGTTTGTGTGTATTAGAGCAGTTCAATAAAGTCTTGCTTGATTTTACATATATATATGTAAGTGTCTTGTGCTGTGTGCTTACAAGTTACTGCCAATAACTTGACAATAAACATATTATTTCTCAAAAGCAATTTTTTAAGGGGACACCAATAATACAGGCAAAATTGTACTTGCAAGGATATGTCTACACAAAACGATAGCCTTACTACTATTATAAGTGTAGCATGGAGACAGTGCCATTATCCTCCTCAAAGTTTCTCTCTGGTGCAATGAAAAAAACGGACTAAATTTAGCAAAATATTCTCCATTTCTGTGCGATATGACAAAATATTCTTTCTATATTTTCAGGGATTATAACGATAATTATATCCCCCCAGCGCCATCAAATCAGGTGCTGGCGCCACCAGTGCTACTGCTCTCACATGTTAGTCTGGAGTCCTGTGAAAAAATACTCTGTTTTATGTCAAATGTTTCTGTTTTGATCTATTTTTATCTAATTAATCTCCTGTAAAATTCCACTTAAAGCTCATTTCATTGGTGTCAACAGACTGAGGTATTTGTTGGTGCTTTCAATTGTTTTTCTTTCCATTATTTATTTTTGCAAGAATTTACATTACACTACATTATTTATATTATGTTGTCGATTCGTATAAAAACAAACTTAGTAACATATGTATTTTGATTTTGTCAGATCAGCTCCTCCCCCTGCATTTCATCATCATTGAAGCTCCTCCCACAACTATCACATCATCAGTGAAGCTCCTCCCACATCAGTCACATCATCAGTGAAGCTCCTCCCACTGTAATTCTCCAATAAATGCTGTAAATCCCCATCAGCTGCAAGTGAAGACGAGCATGAAAGCATCAGGAAGAGCTGAAATCTGCAGAGACTGAGTTTATTAAAGAGGACAGTGAGAACACGAGTGATCCAGAACCCTGCAGAATGAAACACTGAAGATCCTGGAGAACAAAGAGGTTGGTGTTTATTCTTCATTCATTCATGATGCTGAAGAACATTCATGTTAGAAACATTCAAGCACTTCTTCACTTGTAGATGTTTTGGTTTCTTACTTACTGCATAACTAATAAGGAATTATTAAAGATCTAATAGGTAATTCTTCATTAACTACTTCTTCACTACAGTTAACTACTAAGGAAGATGTGTTAACTAATCAGTATGTATGAAGACTAAAAATGTACTGTTTAATGTTATTTTTTTGTATTATTTTTCTTTATTCATTTTCATAATGTATTTTGTGAAGTCAGACTATGTTTGTGCATGTGTGCTGATGAGATCTGGGATGAGCTATATTTTGCTTAGAAGGTATGTGTGCAATGTAACATGTTCACAGAGCAGAGATGTTCACTGATGATGATACTTCAGTTGGCATGTTCTTTACAAGGAAAGGAATGTGTCAACTGACGTAAATGTACCACTGATATATACACAGAGGGATAGTGGACTGTGCCACGTGTAAGCATTAGGTATACATTACCTTTTTTAAACATAAGCAACATGTTTTGCTACCTTACAAGAAAGTCTAAGTCTCTCTGGAATTTATATATATATTATATATATAGAGGTAGAGAAATGGGGAACAGAGAAATCTGGAATGAAGACCTCCTCTCATATAGCCTTATTCGTATATGCCTTTGTTTCTCTCTGTCTGACACATGTGTAAATAATACATTTCTTGGCAAAAGTAACTGGTGTAGCTTCCATGATTCAACAATAATAGGGGGAAGCAGGATTTTCAGATCTACAATGCAAATCAGAACGACACAAACAGATAAAGTATACAAGGGTTAGTGTTTCCCACAGAATTAGATTATATTTGTGGTGGTGTGGTGTTTGGGGACAGGGGGACGGGGGACGGGGATCGCATTACAGTTCCATATCACTGCGCGTAGTCAACCGTAATAAAGGAAAATAGGATACAATTCATAACAAGAAAAACCATGCAGCCCCATGCGCTTGATCTGCAATTTTCAATGTCTAACTTCACAATCAATGGAAACATGCAGTTTAATTTTAATAAATTAAGTATATAGTCCTATATATAATCAATAGAAAATTAAACTGACTATTTAAATAAATTGATAGTCCTGCTGCACGGGTTTTCTTAATTATTGAAGATAATATAACAAATAAATAATTATTGATAGGCCTATACTTGTTAAAAGGGCTTTGTGTTTCATTTATTAGGCTAGTCTGTCACTAATAGAAAAAAAAGAATGAACGAATGAATTCAAACGAATTTAATTAATAAATTAATAATAATATTGACGCACATGCTTCTCTCTCTCATATCTGCATTAATAACTGCATAAAGCCGGGGACACACTTACTGTAAGGCCGGTTATGAGTGTAATTTGATACTTATGATCATGCACGCGTGTTCAGCGCGTTCAGTCTGTGTTCACAGCGGTGTTTAAAATCTGCTGCGTTCACAGTCAGAGAATGTTTCTAGTCGTTAAGTGTGTGTCCAGCATTACTCTGCTATCAGCGGCTCAAACCTCCGCTAACTCTACAATGACGTTCTGGAATCAGCAACGGAGCATGGGGTTAGATGCGCAAGGAATTAGTCCTACATACAAGCGCGTTTTTAATGAAAAAACTTTACAAACGTCTTGAAATACATCATCTGAACAATATTTCGAGGTGTAGTAACTGTAGTATAAGCGGAATAATTGACTCCTTACATAAAAGACAAAATAATCACAGAAATACTGGATTCTAAACCTCAAAGAAATGCCACAATCAAGACCTCGGAGCAGAAATGAGTGAGAAAACACCTCATATGTGCCGCTCACAGTATAAAAGGGTATTTCCATGCCATTAATGCTTGGATAACACGCTTAGGCCGACGTCTCTTTACATTAATAATAATAATGTCTAGTGCGGTGGCTGTGATATATAAACATACCAACGTCCGTTGCCATAATTTTTGGAATGACTGATCGCGAGAGGAAAAAAAAATGACGTTTTAGTCGCATAACATCAGATAATGTAAACGCCATCATTTCGAAAAATCGCAAAAGTTTCGCGCGAATCTGTAATGGAAACGCGACAGCGTTTAACATAGACTAACACAGAATGTGGTGGTAATGCATTTTAATGTTTAGTAATCAAAAAGCACGTCTAATTTATTGAAACCATGAAATTTATACAATTTAACAATCATCTATTAAAATATTACAATTAATTACATTTTGGGTAATGATTTTATAGATTAAATAAAACATACACAAACCTGTATTTCGCAGAAGAAATGCACCAAATCGGGTGCACTGAGAACTCTCCAGAAGAGGATGCAAATGCGCTCTTGAAACACCAAATCACTGTAAAATGTAGGCTATCGAAATATTGCCGGAAATTGAATGATGCAAAAGAAGTTTAAAATAATGTATAAGAACTAAGTATAATAATATACTTTTTACTTTAAAGCACTTTAAAAATGTACTTTTACTAAGGTAATTTTGAAAATGAATAGGCCTAATTATAATTTTACTGAAGTAATATTTTATTGGGGAATCTGTACTTTAACTGAAGTACTTGATTTATGTTTGACAGAAACCTGGCTAAAACCAAACGATTACATTACTTTAAATGAGTCCACCCCACAAGATTACAGTTATAAACATGAACCTCGTCAGAAACGCAAAGGAGGAGGTGTTGCTGTAATTTATAGTAATATTTTCAGAATTACTAAAATTCTTAATGTAACAATATCTAGTGTAAATGATAAATTACGTTTGAGATTTGTGCTGGCTACTGTATACAGGCCACCAGGGCACCATACAGACTTCATCAAAGAATTTCCTGACTTTCTATCAGAATTAGTATTGGCTGCAGATAAAGTACTAATTGTTGGTGATTTTGATATATACATATTGATAACGAAAAAGATGCATTGGGATTGGCATTTAAAGACATTGTAAACTCAATTGCAGTTAGACAACACGTGTCAGGACCGACTCATTGCCGTAATCATACTCTAGATCTAATACTATCACATGGAATAGATGTTGATGCCGTTGAAATACTGCAGCAGAGCGATGACATCTCAGATCACTATCTAGTTTCGTGTAAATTACATTTAGCCAAGGCTGCAAAGCCGACTCCGTGTTATAAATATGTTAGACCTATCACTTCTGCTACTAAAGATTGCTTTATCAATAATCTTCCTAATCAGTTTCATCATCTCAGCATCCCAACAGAAACTTTTAACTCTCTTTTCTAGCACTTTATTTTTTTTTTTTCTTTTATTTTTTTTTTATTACGAACAAAATGTAACGATACAGTAGCCACAAGAATACTACACAAAAATATAAATAAAACACGTACACTAGACAAAAGACATATCTCGACATTACATATTTTGATATGACAAAACATTTAACAACAGATAAAAGGGTGAGACTAGTTGCATACAGGTTAACTGAAATTACAGGAGTTAAAGTGGCGGGGGGGGGGGGGGGGGGGGGATGGGTTAATGAGTGTGTGGAGATAGTTGTGTGTTAGTTTGTGTGTGTGTATATGTGTGTGTGGGTGTATATAAGGAAAAAAGTAGGTTTGTAGTTTGGCCGGTAATGTAGAAGCTGGATCACCTCGGAGGGTTGCAGAGAAGAGAGAGAGAGAGAGAAAGAGAGCGAAAGAGAGAGAGAGAGAGAAAGAGAAGAAGAGTATAATAAACAAATAATAATTTTTATTATTATAAAATATTTTTTTATGATTGAATAAACAAACTGCCTGGGCACTCATAGCCGCGTTGCCGCCCGGTCCCCGAACAAGGTATACCATAGTGAGATGGCAGAGGGAGGACCCACATGTGATCCGATCCCCCGGCCCCCAGCACACATCCCGCCCCCACGGACACCCACATCCCGACCCCGGAACCATCACCTAACCCGCCACTCTTGTCCTATGGACGAGTGTGAATGGCTAAATTGTCGATTTCCACTAATGTAATGCATTAAAAGAAAGTGGTCAAGCAGGATGAACATCTGCCCAGATTTCCCTCTGCATGACGCACTCGCCCTGAGTATTACTGGGTATATGCCTCCTCTGAAATGTATGTATTAAAAGAGATGAGGTTTGCAGTAAAATACCTGCTAAGGCATCTGCATGCTCCCCTCATTTACCCGAGTCTGTTTTGGTTGTTCTTGTTATTATTGGAAATATTCTGTATGCAACCAAATGTATAGAGCATTTAAAAGAGAGTACGGCATGTTGTGTGCTACCAGGACCGGGTGTGTGTATGTCCGTATTAAGGGGGCGCCCCATGGGGGCCCAGAGCCCATAGATATCCCACGGGGCCGACCAGCACCAGACATTTGGCTCAGGCAGAATAGGGATGAATAGAGGGAAGTCAAAAAAATATAAAAAAATAAAATAAAAATAATTATAGATTTATAGGAAGAGGGAGGGAAGGGAAAAGGAGATTTTAATTATAAGTGTAACTAATGATTATAAAAATATTAAAAAGAGTAAACATACTAATAGTAATTGTTCCCGCTACCATCCTCCGCCCTGGTGTTTGTGGCTATTTACAAGTGGGAAGTGAATTGGATGGATCTAAACTTGTGACTTGGATCTCAGGTGCAGAGGGTCATGACTGTAAGTAGGTGATAAAGGATGACCAAGGGGAGGGTGAGTTTGAAGTTGATAAATTGTCTATTGATATATAATCTGATAACAGGTTTTTCCAATGAACGATATGTATTTTTTTCCTTGATTTCCAGTTCATGAGGATTGTTTTCTTGGCGATAGTTAGTGCTACTAGCAGTGTTTTATTGCATAAAGTGCTTACATTGATTGTAGTAGTATCACCAAGAATGCATAAAGAAGGGGTTGCTGGGATGTGACAACCAAAGATGAAAGAGAGTGATTCCGTGACATTTATCCAAAATCGGTTTACTGGAGTGCATTGCCATACAGCATGAACGTATGTGTCTGGGTTGTTTTGCGTGCAGTGAGAGCATATGTCAGAACCGAACCCCATTATAGATAATTTCTGAATAGTAAAGTGAGATCTGTGAAGTACCTTATATTGTATTAATTGTAGATTACTATTTTTTGTCATGAGGTATATGTTTTTACATGTATGAGTCCAAAAGTCGGCACCGGGAGTAATGGACAAGTCTGATTCCCATTTTTGGAATGGCAGACTTAATGTTTTATCTAAATGGGATAAAATTTTGTATATTTTGGAGAGAATTTTTTTAGTGGAGGGAATATTGATCAGCTCCAAGATTGGTGGGGGGATGTCCAGGTTAGCTGTTTGGATATTAATTTTTACTTGAATAGATGATTTAATTTGTAGATATTCTAAGAAGTGTTTGCTCTCAATGCCGTGCTTCTGGATCAAATTAGAAAATGGAGATAGATTTTTGTCTTGAATGATGTGGTGGAGTTGAGTGATGCCCTTGCTTATCCATGTGCGAAAGTTAATTGTTTTTTTGTTGACAATGAAGTCAGGGTTATTCCAAATCGGGGTGCGAATTGATGGTGCTACAGGTGAACCAGTGATATAGTAGAATTTCCACCAGGCTGTCAGACTGGATGATATTGTTGGTGCTTTGAAGGATGGATGTTTTTTGACTGACTGACTGCAGAAAGGGAGGTCTGAGATCTGTATATCCTTGCAAATGGTTTGTTCTAAGTCTAGCCAGGTGTTGTCCGAGGGGGTGGGATGTAGCCATTTGTAAATGTATTTAAGCTGGTTGGCCATGGCATAGTGCTGGAAGTGTGGAGCCTCTAGTCCTCCCAGAACTTTGGGTTTTTGCAGAGTGGTCAGTTTGATTCTTGGTGTCTTATTTTTCCAGTAGAATTTAGTAATTGATGAGTCGAGTGATTTAAACCAAAGTGGGGTAGGCTGAGTCGGAATCATTGAGAATAAATAATTTATTTTTGGTAGAATGGTCATTTTGACGACTGATATCCTGCCCATGATGGATAGAGGGAGGTTCATCCAGCGTTGTAAGTCAGCGTTGTAAAGGGAGAATTGCAGACTTATTCCAATTGATTGAGTATTCTGAGATATTAGAGAATATGTCAATGAGTTTGATGGTTTCTTGTACGGATGCTGTGTGGTCTTGAAGAAAGAGAAGGATGTCGTCGGCATAGAGGCTAATTTTATGATCCATAGTTAGAGTCTGAACTCCCTTAATGCGGGGGTTCTGACGGATGGCGGCTGCTAAGGGCTCAATAAAGATGGTAAATAGAAGGGGGGGAGAGTGGGCATCCCTGTCTAGTTCCCCGGTGTAGAATGAAACGTTGTGATGTTAGTCCATTGGTGATTACTGTGGCTGACGGTGAAGTGTAAAGAAGTTTAATCCAATTAATGAACGATTCCCCGAAACCAAACCGCCCCAAAGTGGAGAACAGGAAACTCCAGTTGACCCTATCAAAAGCTTTTTCTGCGTCCAGAGTTACTATAATGGTGTTTTCTTGAAGAGTTGAGGAGTGGTACATGACATTGAACAGTCTGCGGGTGTTAGAGGATGAGAATCTACCTTTGATAAAACCAGTTTGGTCCGGATGGATAATGGATGGAGAGACTTCTTTTAGTCTGCATGCTAAAGTTTTGGCGATTATTTTGTTGTCAACATTGAGAAGAGAGATTGGCCGGTAGCTGGATGGCATTGTTGGGTCCTTATTAGGCTTAAGGAGGAGTGTAATTGAAGCTGTGGTGGAACTAGCTGGAAGTCTTCCTTTTTGTTTAGATTCATTGATCATCCTAATAAAAATTGGAGCCAAGATGGACCAGAATTGTTTGTAGAACTCAGCAGGGAAGCCATCCGGGCCTGGGGCCTTGTTATCAGGCATATGTTTAAGAGCAGCATATAATTCTTGTTGAGTTATGGGTGACTCTAAGTTGTTTGTTTGATTTTCAATGAGCTGTGGTAATTTGATGCTGTTTAGAAATGAGTCAATGGATTCCTGATTGGGGTTTATTTCTGAGGAATATAGTTTATTATAAAAATTGTAAAAAACCTGATTTATTTCTTCAGGTGAGCTGGTTGGCTTCCCTGCTGAGTTCATTATGAATGGGATTGTTGCTTTTTCTTTGTTACGTCGAATTTGATTTGCTAGATATTTACCTGATTTATTGCTATGTTGGAAGTTTTCTTGCCTTAAACGATGGATCATAAATTGAGTGCGTTTATTGAGTATTATATTGAGTTTGGATTTATATTTTCTTATTTCCGACTGTGTTTCTTCTATTGGGTTGCTTGCATTGATTTCTTCCAATTTTTTAATTTTGCTATTTAGTTCTATTTCTTGTTCTTTTTCTTTCTTTTTATTATATACCGAGTATGAAATAATTCTTCCTCTAATCACTGCTTTTCCTGTCTCCCACAGAAGGGATGGTGATGATCCAGGGGAATCGTTTATTTCTAGAAAGAGTGTCCACTCTCTCCCAATAAAACTGATAAATTTTTGGTCTTGCAAGAGAGATGTATTAAAACGCCATCTGCTACTGGGTTTCCGTAGGTTGGTTTTGATCCATTTGATTGTAACCGGAGCATGGTCACTAATAACTATGGGATGTATTGTTGAATTAGTGATATTTGACATGATTGAGTTGCTGGTTAGAAAATAATCGATACGGGAATAAGAGTGATGAGCTTGAGAGAAAAAAGAGTAGTCTTTGGAGTCTGGGTGTTGAAGCCGCCAACTATCGCCAAGGCCAAAATCGCTCATGAACTGTTTTATTGTTTTTGTGGATTGCCAGATTCGTTTATTTTTTGAGTGATCAGATCTGTCTATTGTGGGGTCTAAAACTGTGTTGAAGTCACCTGCGATTATGATTGGACAGTCAGAAAAAGTTGAAATGGAGAAAAAGAAGTTTTGAAAGAAAGCTGGATCATCTGTATTAGGACCATAAACACTAGCAATAGTAACAGGGGTGCTGTCAATTGAGATGTTTATGATGATAAAACGTCCTTCTGGGTCTGTGATGGTGATGTTATGAGTAAATGAGATATTTTTTCTAATCAAAATACAAACTCCTCTTTGTTTTGTGTTGTAATGTGCTGAAAATAGGTGACTGAATTGTGTTGGTTTGAAGCGGGTGTAGTCTGATTCTGAGAGGTGAGTTTCTTGTAATAGGCATATGTCAGCTTTTAAATTATCCAAATGATTAAATACTTTGATCCTCTTAGCCTGAGATCCACCGCCACGAATGTTCCAAGTCAGAAACGTAAGTGGTGCCATGTTGTGATCATGCAGTTATGAAAATGTATGATGACAAGATGGACAAGTGTGTGTGTGAGGGTATGTGCAGGGAGGGGGAGAGATGCAACATGGTATTTATATAAGTGTATCTGGTTCTGGAGCAGTGTCAACATAATAATTCCCTGTTTAACATTTAAACCATGAGAATCATGATTTGAGTTCAGCCTACAAACATAAAGCACAACATGTATGAACAAAACACAGTGAATATAAGCATTAAGAGAAAAAAAGAAAAACATGGGAAAAGAGAGGGGGGTTTGTTGATTACGAAGCAAAAGTACAACAAGTTAGAGAGAGGGTTGGGTGACAAAATTACAATCAAAAGTAAATATTGGCGTGGGGCGTTGCTATAACCAGGTAGTGATATTGGGGTTGCGGTAGAGTGTTCCATTGACATATAGTTTATCGACCGACAGTACGGCGCGATTGCCCTCTTGTCTGAGTTGTTTCATTATGGGCAAGAGGGCTCTTCTTCTTTCTTGTATTTCTTGAGGGAATTGGTCGTTTAGTCCGAATGATGTACCTTTCAGTTCTTTTCCTTTGCTTTTGATGAGCTCTTTATGTTTGTAATGTTCGAATTTGACGATTATCGGAGATGGCTTTTTGTTGTTTTTTGAAGTGATACGGTGTACGCGGTGGAAAGTAATCCTGTTAACTGTCTCTAACGGAATTTTCAGGGATGATTGCATGAATTCTTTAACTGCTTTCTCCGGGTCGTCAGGTGTAGTAGATGTTGGTAGAGGAATTCCTGAAAAAACGAGGTTATCGCGCATGCTGCGGCATTGGAGATCTAGTATTTTATTTTTCATGAGTTGGCTTTCGCTGGTGAGATGATTAACCTGGTTAGATAAGTTTGTGACAGTTCCTTTTAGCTCGCGATTTTCTAATGCAAGTATGTCGATCTGTGATTGAGAAAATTCGAGGCTGGCTTTTAGGTCCTTAATGTCTGCATGAAGATGTTCCAGTATAGCAAGTTTGCTATTTATGGATTGTAGTAAACTAACCTCGATAGATGTGACTGGAGAAGTAGCGGAGGCGGAGGGTATTTCTGGTTCAGTCTCAGTTGAGCCATCGCGGGTTCGTTTTTTGCTGGGCTCAGATGACATAGTGTCCAGAATGATAAGGTGGCCGTCAGGAAAAAGAGGCAAAAAAAAATAAAAATAAAAATAATATCCGGATGTTGTTGAAAGTTGTTGTCAGGTTTTTGTTGAGAGTTGTTGTATTCCTGTTTACAAACTGTATTCAGAGCGCCGCCATGTTAGATCTCACCCAAAAATTCTCGCGACAGGTGCAGGAAGGTACGTCACATCACCGTCTCTCTTTTCTAGCACTTTAGACACAGTTGCTCCGCTGCGCTTAAAGAAGATTAAAGAACATAGTCCAACGCTGTGGCACAACGAGCACACTCAGGCCCTTAAGAGAGCAGCCAGAAAAATGGAGCGCAACTGGAAGAAAACAAAACTAGAGGTGTTTCGGATTTCATGGAAGGAGAACTCGATTGCTAACAGAGAGGCTTTAAAAGCTGCTAGATCTGCTTATTTTTCAACCCTATTAGAAGAAAATAAACAAAACCCTTGGTATTTATTTGAAACAGGGACTAGACTAACGAAAAATAAAGCTTCAAACCCAGAAGTTTCCAAGCAACACAGCAGTAATGACTTTATGAACTTCTTCACTTATAAGATCGATAATATCAGGGACAAAATTATAACCATGCAACCGTCTAATACAGTATCGCATCAGGAAGTGCATTGTAGTCTCCCTGAGGGAAAATTTGATTCATTCATTGCTATAGGAGAGGAAGAATTTTCTTAACTCGTTAAATCATCTAAATCGACAACGTGTATGTTAGACCCTATACCGACTAAGCTGCTGAAAGAGATGCTTCCAGATGTCATAGATCCTCTTCTTAATATCGTTAATTCATCTTTGTCATTAGGATACATACAAAAAACTTTTAAGCTAGCTATGATTAAACCGCTTGTTACAAAAACAGCAACTTGATCCTACAAAACTAGTCAATTACAGGCCGATCTCGAATCTGCCTTTTCTGTCAAAGATACTAGAAAAGACAGATATCCTCACAACGGTGTTTCTAGAGAGAAATGATATCTGCGAGGATTTTCAGTCTGGATTTAGACCGTACCATAGTACCGAGACAGCTCTCGTTAAAGTCACAAATGATTTGCTCCTATCAAAACTCCTACCAAAACTTTGGAACAGTCTTCCTACCATTGTCCGGGAAGCAGACACACTCTCAAAGCTAGATTAACCCTCTGGGGACCAAGGTGTTTTTGGGGTCCTTGAGATGTTTTGACATGCCCTGATATTTGTATTTTTTTCAGTTTATTATAAAAATATTAATGGCAACGGTGTAATTACACTATATTTAGCACGAACATGGCTATCATAATATGTGAGCAACATGTATGTACATGTTTGCATTTTTGAGAGAATATTATTTATGCGTGGTTATTCAAAAAACTCAAACTTAAATGTTCTGATATAAGACCACAAACGACCAACTTCACATATTCCCACAATACTTTTGACTAATGGATCTTGTCGGCTAGAGTGTTTACTTCAAAATTATCTGAAAATCATCCGGGCTAATCGTTCACATTAAACAATAGATTGATTTAAATTTTGTAAGGACACTTTTTGTTTGGAAAGGCAATATGCAGGTGGGCGTGAATGATCCAACAAGGTCATGAATAATGTCCTCATTCACACCTGAAGACAAAGACCTGCTAATGCTGCATACTAATGAGCCTTTCATTCAGGTGTCACTGAGCCACAAGAAAGAATGCAAAGACAACACACACACACATATATACATACATACATATATATATATATATTACTACAGAATTGGTTCAGAGTTGGAAACATCTTGAAAAAAAGTGTATTTTTCCACAAACTGTATGCTTGCAAATTGTATAATATCCAAGGTAAACATTTCTAGTAATTGTGCAGTTAATTCTCATTTGTATTTTCAGAAAGTTTTGGATGTAGGCTATTCTCTCCCCAAATTTGTCACTAATAAAACACAAAAATAATTTAAAGAGAAGGCTTATATTGACCTTTTAAGATTTTGTTTGCACCTTGTAAATTAGGTTTTGATGTGGCAGTAAAAACTTTATAATCTATCCAAAACGAAATGTTGTCTTTCATATTTCGTCTGTAACACATCGTCTTTTATAATATATATATTTGGGGATTAATGTTAATTTGCAGTTTAATATGTTGCTTATACAAAGACATTTTATTTCAACGTATTCAGTCGATTTTGACTCATCTCAGTAGGCAATATAGATAGTTTGCTAAAAGCTAAATTCGTTCACACACAGCGAGCTGTAGTAAACAAACACATGCATATGTGCCGTTCATTCATTCAAACACATAAACGCGATTCAAATTTAAACCGTCTTTTGCGGTTTACAGACACCATTTCATATCGCGATTAGAACAAAGCACTTACTGATCAGCAGGATCCGTTGTTAGGCTACTCCAGCACGTTTGAGGTCAAATTTCCAGGATTATCACAATATTATTATTCCTCACAGTGTGTTTTCCAGCTGTTGTGGGCGTTGACTGGTTTGCATGTGTTGCTTCAGATCATCTGTGTCTGAATAGCGCGCGCTCTGGATGGGCGTGTCACATTAGCAGAGTAATGAGGAGAGCCAGAATGATAATGAGAACGAATGATCTCTCGCTCTTTTTATATAGATTGCATAAACAGAGAATATTTGTTTTAGTTTTGAATTAGATAATTTAAAACTGCACACTTATATGGTTACAGAGATATATAGCTCATGTCTGAGTGAATAGTATTCGCTGAGTTGTGTTTAAGTTTACAGACGTGCACTAGAAAAAAAGTTCACGGAGAAGGAGAGGCAGAAAGTTTGCTAAAAGCTAAATTAATTCACACAGACAAGCGCGAGCGGTAGTAAACAAAAGCATGCATATGCGCCGTTCATTCATTCAAACACATAAACGCGATTCAAATTTAAACCGTCTTTTGCGGTTTACAGACACCATTTCATATCGCGATTAGAACAAAGCACTTACTGATGATCTGCAGCTGGATCCGTTGTTAGGCTACTCCAGCACGTTTGAGGTAAAATTTCCAGGATTATCACGATATTATTAAAGAAAGTAAACTCCCTGTTTACTTTCTTTATTTTACAAAAGCACAATGTTTTATTTCGATTTTAAGTGAACTCAAAAATAAGAAGACATTTAACAGTTTATTTTTTCATATTTCTTAAGCCTGTATGACAAAAAATGAGTATTTTAAGTCTATTTTGCTGCTATGTTAAAAAAAACGATGAAAACGCGCCGGCACGTTTTTGGTCCCCAGAGGGTTAAAGACACATCTCTTTGACCTAGCATTCACATAATGCATTATAGACTTCTATAACTCAATGTTAGGCTGCATAGATTAGGTCAGCCGGAACTGGGAACACTTCCCTTAAATCCTGATGTACTCGTTACATCATAAGAAGAATGGCATCTACGCTAATATTATTCTCTCTGTTTATCCCGAGGTTTACCGCAGTCCGCCGGATCCATTGATCTGAATTACCAATTAGTTCTTCAGTAATTCCTTATTAGTTATAGCCTAGAAATCTAGACGCCCCCTAGCGGCAGCAAATTTTATTTTGCAGCCAGGGTAGTCTAGCAACTCTTTGTTGACTTTCGAGCTGGAAAACCTAAATTAGGTCAGGCCAATCACATCGTGTATATAGTAGTTGTGATGGTTCCCTGCCACTTGAAAACAAAGAATGGCTGCTGCTGCTGGCGAACAGCGGCCTTTTGAATCGGCTTTGGCTGCGACTCTGGATGACTTGGAGTTAAGTTTTTCTTTGAGAAAATAGTAAAGAACGGCATTTAAGTCATTCTTAAAAAAGGAAGAAGTGTTCGGAGTTTTGACGGACCGGATCTTTGCCGCTCTGACTACGTCACCTTCTTCGTTGCTCTGGTTGGTTTTAGCGCTATCCTATTGCGTGCAGAGGGAATTTGAAAGACAATCGTTTATCCCCCCCCTCGGATTGAGCCATCCCAATGGTGAGTTGCCAGACCTAACATCTTGGCTATGGTACACACTACTGTGTCACTTCCGTCTTGGGTGAGAGTATGCTGTGCGCGAACTGGCTGCCGCTTCTCATCGCAAATCGTTGTTTTGTTTTGTTTTGTTTTGTTTTGTAAATCTTTGTTTGTTACGCTTCCACTTTTAACACCGTGTTGCTTGCCTCTATGCGATTCTGCTGGAACGGAATATTGACTTTCTCTGTTTGTTACGCCTCATGCTCACCATCATGTTGTTTACTTCTGGGCGACACTGCTGAACGGAGAATCTGGATGCTTTTCTCGGGATACGAAATCTGGATCAATCTGCTGTTGGCTTCTAGATGTGCTTTCTTGGGACATAAAAACTAATGGAACAGTGTTGGACGTTTGAGTTAAGCATCAGTTGCATGGATGTTCATTTTCTGAAGTCTCCGACACTCCCTGGACAATTTGGACAATCTCTGCTAACATCTGTTCAGCGTCTCACTTTGTGAAATCCCTGCGAGCCCTCTGCCCACTGATCCTGATCCCAACAGAAAAAATTTAGTAAAACTTTAAAATTGGTCAACTAATACATTTGTATCATTTAGTGTATATACTTTTATTTATATTTTGCACTTGACTAAAATAAAATAAAAATTATCTTGTCCCCATGAAATAATCCCCCAAACAGATTTCAATAAACAAAAATAATATATTCATTTTTCAGTCATTCATCACCGTATATTAATTTCAAAGAAACAATCATCAGAGATGAGCCTGTCAAAAATAATGTCTAACAATTGCATCCCTTACTATACCGTCCAGTCAGTCCCTGATTCTGACAGACCACCAGAGGTTGGTCTGGTTCTTCAACAGGCTCAGGTGCATCATAAACATCATCACAGAGAGGGACATTGCGCCTGGTAGCGATGTTGTGCAGGATGATACACGCAAGTATTATGTTGCATGCTCCCTGTGGTTCCACTCGCAAGTAGTTAAGGCATGCAAAGCGTCTCTTCAGAACTCCATTTAAACGCTCAATTGCACATCTTGTTTTGCAATGAGCAGTGGTGAAGCGTGCCTGCGCAGGTGTGGTTGCTGCAAGAAAAGGAGTCATCAGCCATGGTAGGAGTGGCACTGTCTCCTAATATTATGCCATCCGGTCGGTTGGTTTGGAGATCTCTGTATAAAGCACTCTCTCTCAGCATGCGTGCATCATGAACAGACCCAGGCCACTTCACGACACGACAGTCTGTGATGATGAGGTCAGCATTGCCCACAAGTTGGATGTTGATGCTGCGCCTCCCCTTTCGGTTGATGTACTCCCAATCCCTCTCATGAGGTGCTTGGATATGCACATGAGTGCAGTCAATAACCCCAATAGTATTGGGCATATTCCCCCAAAAGAAAAAAAACGTGTGCTTGGTCTGGGCAATCTGGGCATCCTTTGGAAGTGAAACAAACTGATTGACCAGGCTGGCCAATGCAATTGACACCGCTTTCACTACATCACTCACAGTTGATTTGTCCACTCCTATATTGTCACCAACAACTTGGTAGAAAGTCCCAGATGCATAGAAGCGCAGACCAATGAGGACCTGTTCTTCCACAGACAGACTGTGACTCCTTCGGGTTCTCCCGTTGAAGTTTTGGCCTGACAAGGTCTGCAATGTACTTAACCCTTTGGGGTCTGAGGTGTTTTCTGGGTCCTGGAGGTGTTCTGACATGCTCTGACATTTGTGCTTATTTCTGTTACTTGTGACATTTTCATGGCTAAAATCTTATTACACTGTATTCAGCACAAACTCTGCTACAATAATATGTCAGTAGCATGTATGTAAAAGTTTGTAGTTTTGAGATTATATCATTTATGCGTGGTTTGTGAAAATGACAAAAAAAAGTCACTGAAATAAGGTTATGAAACCCAAACTGATTATTTCTACACAAGACTTTTGAAAATTGTATCACGTAGCCTAGAATATTTGCTCCAAATCTATGTGAAAATCACCTTGACTACTCATTTAGATAAGACAATATATTGATTTAATTTTTGTAAGACATGTCTTGTGTAATAAAGCTTTATGCGAGTAGGCGTTAACCACCCATGAATATTGAGTGTTTCGCAGCTGAGAGAGGACAAAGACCCTCCCATAATGGCCCTATTAGGAGCTCTCAGGGCCTATGAGGAACTTTGAACAAAGAATGAGGAGATTTAAAAAAGAATGGCTTTTTGATTGTTTGGATTTATTTACAACACAACAATCCAAAGATACACAATAAATGGCAAAAAAGCACATTATTTAACACACTGAACTAAAGACAGACACTTAACCAGTCACACACCTTTGTGCCATTCCTGAAACATAGTACATACCTGTCATTTCCCAGGTGTTTGATTTTTCACTTTACCATGTTCTGCTCATGTTGAAGTCAGCAGCTACTGTATACCAAAAAAAAAAAAAAAAGAAAAGCTGTGAACATGCTGATATCAAGAGAAATAGGGCTGCACGATTTTGGGAATACATTTTATATTTGTTCTGGTTTAAAATGGCTTTTTAAAATGTATAAAATACACACACACATATATAATATATATAATGAACACCAGGTTTGTTGTGCCTTGTAGGCATACATGCAGGGCTGCATAAAATAATAACAATAGTAGGCTATAGCAGGCATCGTTAAAAAGGAACACTTCAGTAAGACTACACTAGAGAAAAATATATTTATTATCATATGTTACTTCAAATGTTTACATCGATATGACGTTTTTCATTGTCACGGCTACATAAACAAATTTCCGCACACAGGAAGATGTTATGGTAATATTTTACATGTATTTTAATAACAAAAACGAACGTTTGCATCAAGTGAAAGCATCAGGCACATTGGCTACCTACATAATAAGCTGTTTTAAAAGTAAAATGTTCAATGCCGCGCTGATGTGGGCTCGGGTATATCCATCCTCTATTTCAAACACACAGCGCGACTGAGAACATTCACTGAAGCATCGAGCAACAGTTCGACTGCAATGTGAAGTGTATGCAACAATAACTAATATAATTCAGAATTATTTCTTACCTTAAAATCTTTCTTGTCTTCAAATCGGGTTCTTCTTCTTCTGGTGTAAATCCAATAATCTCACAGCGTGTCTTCCAAACTCGACGAACAGCAGAGGACTGATAAAGTTTGGCGGCGCTTTGTTGTTGAGGTAATGAGCGCGCGTTCGCGCGACACATGGACGATTTGCATGTTTTGCGCGTGTGGGTGTGGTCACATTAAAACTAATGAGCAAGGGTTAGAGAACCTGGATATCTTGTTGGTTTTATACAAATTACTTAAACAGAGAATATTTGTTTTCGTTTTGAATCAGATAATTTAAAACTACACACCTAAATGATTATAAATATATAGAGCTCACAAATGTGTGACAAGTATTCGCTGAGTTTTGTTTATGTTTAGAGACGTGCTCAAGAAAAAAAAAGTTCACGAGACGGAGAGGCAGAAAGCACACCCTGTTTAATTTCTTTATTTTACAAAAGCACAACGTTATGTTTTGATTGTAAGTGGACACATACAAAAGTAGACATCTCACAGATTATTTTTACATATTTATTAAGTCTGTATGACCATATATGACGGAGTATTTTAAGTTTATTTAGCTACTATGTAAAACAAATTGCGCAAATCACGCCGGCGTGATTGCCGACCCCAGAGGGTTAATATCAGCATTCCCAAAGCGAAAGCAAGCATACAGTTCTTCAGTGGTGTATTGCTCCAGTGGTTGTGCACGCTCAACATACACCCTTTGACGGTATCCTCTTCCACCAACACGGTGGTAGCGATGGACAATACCTGCCATGTCAGTGCCCGTCTCTATAAGTCCTCTGAGAAAGGCTGAATATAAGATGGCTGTCAAATACC
Organism: Phoxinus dragarum; assembly: GCA_033366665.1. NCBI lineage: Eukaryota > Metazoa > Chordata > Actinopteri > Cypriniformes > Leuciscidae > Phoxinus > Phoxinus dragarum. Next base: position 5,886 of record JARPMJ010000626.1, on the reverse strand, counting down.
CACACAACAATTGGCTGACGTGCTGTGGCTTGTGTTCAATTAAATCAATCATGCCCCAAGGCCTATAAATACTATGTTCACTACAACAGAAGCGGTGAAACCATGGACTCAAAAGGACCTAATTTCACTGTTGCAGAAACCATGCACTGCTGGAGGGTGTTAAGTGCCATTATGCCTCAATACTAGGATGCTCTGTTGCAGGTGCAATGGTGACTAACAAAAGGAAGAAAGACATTTGGGTTGAAATCACCCCCGAATGTAAATGCAATGGGGTCTGGCCAGAAGAGGACCTTGGAGCAAGTGAAATTTAGATGGAAGAATCTGAGGGCCAGAGCAACGAAGGACCTTGCTGAGGCAAAAAACACCCAAACAGGCAACAAACCCTTTAAGAAAGGTGAATACACAGATGTGGTTCTGGACATTATTGGAGGTGAGACCTCTAAAGCTCTGCACGGGATGCAATGTGTTGTAGGGGATGGTGAGCCTACAATTGTAGAGGAAATTGAGCCAGTTCCTCCTAATGCAGAGGAAACATTCATTCTGGATCTCAGCCCTATTATTGAAGAACAACCTGGATCCTCACTGGTAGAGCCAGCAGTCACAGGAGCTCAGAAAAGAGGCTTGAAGCGTCCTTTGCCGAATAAAAATGATGATTCATATGAATCACTTCTTAAACGAGAAACTGAAAGAGCAGAAGCGCAGATACTCCTGGCAGAGGAACAAATCAAGCTGACCAAACTTCAGCAAACCAAAGTGAAACTTCAGATCCGCCTCCAAAAAGCAGGGCTTGGAAATGCTGGTCTCTCCTCCTCGGATGAAGAAGAACCCTGAACATTCTTTATTTCGTTAACAATTGGATATTTAGCAATTTTATTTTTTTTAAGACGTTTTCAAAATATCCACTATGTATTTGTTAATGTATATTTGTTTTTTATTTGTTGTGGTTCAGATGAGGGGTCATAAAGTTGTTTATTATTTAATATAATTAATATTTAATATAATTTGATTAAAGTTAAATTATGAATGGAAGTGGATGTTTATGTTATTTTTGTGTTTTGGCTCAAAATAAGAAACACTTACAGTGACCCTATGTTGGCTCTTCTACCTGTTCTTTACATAGCCCACATTGTGATATGTTGTCCCATTTAGAGCACTGGTAATCCGGATTTGGTCATTTTGAAAACTGTGTATCTGGATCAGGGTGATCCAGTCCAATGTTGCTTTGAAAAACCGGCATAAAAGTAAAACGGATTACCTGATCCTGGAAAGGAAGAAATGGGATTTCCAAATGCGGATCATTTTGATCCAGGTTAAATGTTTTGAACAACTGGCCCTGGAAGATCAGTGTACATCATTCATGGATTCAGGGACGTATAATTATTTATAAAAAAATACATAAATTATTGCAATATTTTATAGCAGTTTTCTTTTTACATCTTTTTATCTCAATTCAGTCCATATTTCTGTCTTTGAATTATTTTGATTATTTAGAAAATTTAAAAATGAACTTTTTTCTTTCATTTCAGACCTGATGGAAGTAAAGGAGGAGAGTGAAGAACTGACTGAAGTGGAGGAGAAACATCATGTCGAACTTGGAGAAAAACCTTTGAGTCGCTCAAAGACTAAGAAAAGAAGAGCCAAGAAATCTTGCACCTGCACTCAGTGTGGAAAGAGTTTCACATGCAAACATAATCTTGAGATTCACATGAGAGTTCATACCGGAGAGAAGCCGTTCACCCTTGTGATCAATGCGGGAAGAGCTTCAGTCAATTATCATCCCTTAATGTTCACATGACGATCCACACCGGAGAAAAGCCATTCACATGCCATCAATGTGGGAATAGTTTCAGTCATTTAACACACTTTAAGAGTCACATGAGGATCCACACCGGAGAGAAACCGTTCCCATGTGATCAATGTGGGAAGAGTTTCACATACAAACAAAGTCTTGAGCGTCACATGAGAGTTCATACTGGAGAGAGGCCGTTCACATGTGATCAATGTGAAAAGACTTTCCCATACAAAGATAGTCTTAATGTTCACATGAGGATCCACACCGGAGAGAAGCCGTTCACATGTGATCAATGCACCAAAACATTTATTAGTGCATCACACCTGAAGACACACCTGAGAGTTCATACGAAGGAGAAGCCATATTCATGTTCTGTGTGTGGAAAGAGTTTTTCACAGCTGCAAAGTTTATATACACATCAGAAAATACACACTGGTGTGAGAGAGTACATGTGCTTTGAGTGTGAGAAGACTTTTATTTCAGCTGCACATTTAAAACTACACCAGAAAATTCACACTGGAGAAAAACCTTACAAGTGTTCACACTGTGACAAGATATTCAGTCATTCAGCAAATCTGAAAAGACATGAGAGGATCCACAGCAGAGAGAAGCCACACACGTGTGATCAGTGAAGAGTTTCTCTTTTAAGTCACCTGATGAAGATACGTGGAGAGTGGAGAAACTAATTAGTTTCCTAACAGCCATGATTCTCGTGTATGTTTGCAGCTGTTAGTCCTATTTGACGTTGATTTATATATAAATGATGTTTTATGTAACAAAGTTCGGGAGGAACGAGTTCAGATAATTAACCCAATTAGCACAAGTGGAGATCAATCAGTTGTAATGTAAATGACTCGGACTCTGGGTCCATATGAATTAGCTCAAATGATCTATAGGGAATTTTAATAACTAATCATGAATATGATTAATATATTGCAGTTACATTAAATTATCGAAATTGAAATGAATAGATTATATGAATATATGAATAATCAATCACAACGTCTTATAATTCCTCATTCATATATCATAGCCGTGAACATTAATTTTCCTGTGTTTATAAAATTAAACTACTCAATGTAGTAAATAATAAGAGCTGGTATTGGATCTGATCTCATTGACTTTGTATTTATGAACCTTCAAACAGAAACAGTCATATAATGGTTTTAATAAATGCAAAACTACAGAATATGCGGACTACACAATATACACTGATTATATGTCTATGTACATAACTTACAGTTAAACAATACAAGACAAAACAGATAACAGATGAGAGAGGGAGAAAGGGAGAGAGAATGAGAGAGAGAGATAATTTTTTTAAAATTTTAAATACACCTTTATTATAACAATTAGTCTTGAAAATTATGCACGCTTCATCCAACATTTTTTTTTTTACAACATATGTATATTTAAAAAGTCAACACCAATTAATTTCTTTCACATAAAGTACACAATACCTCATTAACACACCAGATTTCTACAAACTTTGGTAAACAGTCCACCAATTTATAATAAGCAAACTCTACTTTTAATCTAGCTGCCACAACAAGACCCAAAAACATAGGAACCACACTTATTGCATCCTGCCCTAGAAGTTTGTTTTTTTCTTGATTTCCAGATTACTAGTTTTGCAGTGCCTGATAAAAAAATAATTAAAACCAAAGTCCCTTTCCTTTGAACGGAATACCTAGGACCATAAACAAACAAATTGAAGTGTGCTCTGAGGATGAGAGCGACTTAGAGCAGGAGGTTCGAGTGTGAGAATAGATCACGAATGATCATAGAATAGCAAAATCACAGACCTTTTTGAGAGCCAACAACAGGGCCGGAGTGGGGCCACTTTTCAGCCCGGGAGTTTCAGGCCCAAGACCGGCCCACTTTTTTCCATGGTGGAATTCCAAATTAGCATTTTTTTTTCCAAATTGGATAAATGAAGCAACAGTTCAGCTCTTACTATTGTGTAGTTTTTATTAATGCCATGGGTCAACAAATAATGTAAAGGTTAAATAATAATTCACAGAAGAAGTTAACCAAAAATATTCCACTATTTCACAAGAATAGGTTGATAAATTAACTAACTAACTAACTAACTAACTAACTACTAACGAACGAACGAACGAACGAACGAACGAACGAACGAACGAACGAACGAACGAACGAACGAAAGAAAGAAAGAAAGAACACTGTAAAAAAAAAAATGTTACCTCCCCAAGTCAAAATATTCTAGTGACTGAATTATCTAAATTTTTTAAATTGGCCCAAGTGAAATTCTGTAAAATAAATTTAATTAATTGTTGCAATAATCTGTTAAAATTGGCTCAATGAGAAATAATATGTCAGACTAATTGAAAAATGTAGATATCAGTCACTAGAAAATTTTGATGGGGATGTAATTTTTTTTTTATACAGTGAAAGAATTGAAATGTATCCCATTCTTCCACAAAGAGGCATATTGAAGTAATGTTTACAGTTGCTCAGAAGATACGGAAATAATTAAGAGGTCATTTTACTGCTTACACAGATCAAGCTTGAGTTTTGTTATCAATATTACATTGCATAATATTTGCAAAGTCTATGAATCGCCATGACATGTATTCAGTGATACAAAAAGGCAAATATTTTAATTACATTTTATATTTTGCTTGTGAATAGGTTGACAACGATACAACGGTATTAGCCGAATAATTACGTTGCTATTGCTAATCATTACTAGGCCTATCTCTCTTTACCTGCTGTTTGTCCTCTTGAAAATAAATCTGTAAGTTTGGCACATTTGGCAGCATCCTCCTCCAATGCCTTTCTTTTGTTCAACCTGGCTTTTTCAGCCCCTCCTGGCCTCTTCCTCCCCACCCATCCTCCCTGACGCGTACCGTTACGGTAGCGCCGGCCCAGGTATCGGGATTCGGTACCTGAGGAAACGTTTTGGAAAAGACGTGCTATGGACCCAACCAACTCTATGGGAAGGGAGGGGAGAACTGCCTCACATGGTACAACCCATGCAGAGGCTGCGCGCTGCGGTGTCCGAGTGCGGAACGTGTGTAGCCTAATGTAACTAAGGTGACAAATGTAAAAAAAAAAAAGAAAGAAAAAAAGAAAATCCTCGACCGGCCCAAAAGTGAAGCGGCCCACCGGGAATTCTCCCGATTCTCCCGATTACCCACCCCGGGCCTGGCCAACAATGAATCAAACCTTAAAACATTAGAACTCGTGGGAGTTATACTTGCAAAGTTCGTTTGTGTGTGTGTCTGAGACCAGGGGCGCGCGTTCTCGTTCACGTGCTCTCTCGTGTTTCTGGAGCGCTCTGGTCGCGGGAGATTTGAAGGCCTCTTTTGGAAGTGATATGTTACCGAAGGAATAACTCAGGCTAAGTTCTTTCACTCTTAGGTGAAAGCGAACAAAGGAGAATTTGAAAATGAAAACAAAAGACTAAGATAAAGAAAATAAAAGAAGACAGAGAACTCCCAAAGGAGTCAGGAACGGAGACCGATCACATCATGACGAAGCCGGGATGAAGGCAGAAGAGAGAACGCAGACAGGGAAGTTCCGTCTTTTGAGGGAATCCTGTCTCCGCCCCCGTTTTTCGGGAAGGGCAAATCATCTGCCGAGATTTGCAAGGGGGAAGATTCCTTTGTTTGCCTGGAACATCCTTCTGGCTTGAGTTACAAAAGTGTTTGACAAACCTTTCAGCTCCAGAAATATGAAATGTGTAATACATTACTGCAATCTGCTATCGGAATTCGACTCCGTTAGATTTAGAGAATTACAGAGATATTAAACACGTCATATTAAGATTATAGGGATACAAAGTACAAAGGGGGGAAGGGGGGGCTGATATCTGTATGTCTGTGCGTGGCCTAGACTTGATGAGTGTAACCAGTGGACTCTTGTGAACATCTGTTAAACAATGGTGGCTTGTTCGAAGGGCTGGTCAGCAGAACAGTTAAACAGATCTCTTCCTGAGTAAACAAAAAGCATTCTGTGTTCTCAGATCAATGATTTACGCAAATGGTAGTCCTGGGACAACAGAGCCTGTGTTTGTTGATCGGGATTCACTGATCGAAAAGCAGCTGACCGGATGTCATTATCGCTAC